>OX422217.1:556327960-556427960 GCA_949130495.1 Sambucus nigra
GAAATAGAAGTACCAATGGTCACACATGCCTCCATGAGAACTTAAAGGTAAAACTCGTGAGGGGACATGCTATAAAGAGGGGCCTCACAACCAGACTCACTATTCGCGAGAGCATTAGTTGTGAAACCACAATCACTATCACTTAAAGACTTAGCCATGACAAGATCTTAGGGAAATGGCAGGGCAACGGGCGAGGGAGTATGCTAAGTTTTCTTTCAAGAAGGAGTATGCTCGCTCAAAACCTGTAGATAATGAAATAGTGAGTACTCGAACATTGAGTTAAAAATTTTAGTAAGTTTTTCATTGTTAAGTGACCAAGCATGTGTGAGATTTTGAGTTAAAACATTAGGAAGTGTTTTCATTACTAAGTCATCAAGTAGGTGTTGAGTTAAAACATTAACAAGTGTTTTCGTTGCTATGTTAACAAGAAAGTGTTGTCTTAAATCCTTAGTAAGTGTTTTCATTGCTAAGTCACCAAGAAGATGTGAGATTTTAAGCTAAAAAAATCTTAGAATGTTTTATTGTTAAGTCACCAAGAAGGTGTGAGTTGAACGTTTTTTTAGTGCACGCATAATTCAACAAAGAAGAAAGACAACTCATGATTTTGAACATTTTTAGAACGTTCTAGGGGAATGCTACAATACCCAGTCTCCCTAACAAGTTTGAATTGGATTGCCTCTAAGCAGAGTCCCTCTGGAGGAGTTGCCTCTCAATATTGCAAGGAAGTTCAACTACCCACCGATATAAGATATACCACAAGAGAAGTCTCTATAGATGAACCAGGCAAACAAGAGGCTCAAATTATAAAGGAGGCCATAGGGACCTCATTGTGGGTGGCAGAAGGACCAATACCCACTGAGGCCAGAAGAAAATGAAAAGGAAATCAAGTCCACGATGGTCCTCACCTAAGGGATTAGGGGCAAAGACTAAATAAGATCCTTAATGATAAATACAACATCTACTTAGAAAATTAAAAAAAGCACAACACTTGGAACTGCTTATAGAACATTACAGTCAGAAAAATTCAAGTGGAGAAATAACTACCTCTGGTGGATTTTAATAACCAGGCATAATTGTTAGAGGAAGCATAATTAGGATGGGAGACTTTGAAGCATCCAAGTGAGCCTCCTTTGGAAATGAGGTGGCCCCATGAGTGTTCACAAAGAAAGAAACCAAATCCTCCCGCCAAAAAATCATGTGAGCAACCTCGTTTGCACACCGAGAACGAGGATGTCGGGAATTTGTAAGTCCAATCAAAGGGAAATGTGGAGTAAGAGTTATTTCATGAATAGGCTCATCAATAATTAGACTCGAGGGAGGATAATACCCACAATATTAACGTTCCTAGGAAGTAAATAAAAAAAATTAGCGCTTTTTCTTTTAACTGAGGGGACTGTTCACGAAGAATTCAAATAGTTTCAGTCAACAAAATTCCCTCTCCAAAATCTTGTTCGGTGTTGATCGGACTTTGGAACACAAGAGAGGATTTTGAAGAAGGAAGGTTTCTCGTCTCGAGATGAGTCGTGCAGAAATTTATTACCCATATAATAAATATCTTCATAAATGGGAAATGTAGGGGAGCCTAAAGGCAATATTGTGATTAGAAGTAACTCCCTCTCCTAATTAAAGAAGGTGGAGAACCTAGTGTGCAAGCTCGGGAGTAAGTTTGAATGAAAAGGTAGAAATAAATCTCTTGAGGAAGCTCTACGAGTTAGCTTAAATAGGAAGCTCAAATAGGAAGCTCATAGGGGAATCTCGGGGAGGAAGATTATCCAAGGAAGCTCAATGAGGAAGCTTAATAAGAGGAGGATTAATAAGGAAGTTCAGAAAGGAAGCTCGCTGAGGAAGCTCGAAAAGGAAACTTAGAGAGGAGGCTTAGTTTTAACTATTTTTTGAACTTAATAAATTCATGTATTTGTAGAGATTTATTATAACTTAAAAGTTGTAATGATATATAATATGAGAGTGAGGTCAAACGGTATCTGCGATGGACATAGTTTGGCACAACTTGGGAGAGATTTCATGCTCTATCGAATGACCTCACCATAGGAACCTCAGAGGGAACTGATTTGGAGGATTCAGAAGTAAGGAAAATTTAAGGCTTGTCTTAACCATTTTATATACACCTGGTAAAACACTAACATACCATAAACTGAGAGAGCTTATCCATAGTAACCATGAGTTACATCTTATATTAAGCCCAATGACAAACATCCCTCTACTAAATGTCACATCTTCTTTGAGTGATGTCACACACCACCTACCTATTGTGAAATCTAAACATGAGTAAACCACTATGGTTTGGGGGCTGTGAAATGATTTGGTGGATTACCACAGATGTGATAGTTGCTTGCCACGCTATTGGTAGCCAAAAGGTATATGTTGGCATTTAATTCTTATGACATAGAGAAGGCTCACCCATCATGCTATTTAATTCTAGTGACATAAATGTATAAGGGGTTGTCTTTCTCGGCTTTTGAGACTGATACCACTTGAGTAAGGTTGGTGGCGATATACACCTCATCCACTTCCTCGAGGAGAGACTTTTTCACGATAAAAATTATATATCTTTCTGAGAGCCCAAGTTATTGCAAAACAAGGGCATTTATTCACCGACCATTGATAGTTATTACCAAGCTTTTATTACATATCTAGAATATCTATTGTTGTTACTTTGATAAACCTTAGTGTTTGAGCTACCTATTGAGGTGTATATATGGTGCTTACTTTTCTCTCCCGTTGCCTGAGTTATCTTAGAGGTTAATTTATTATTGATTTAGTTACACATAATTTCTTTTATGAGTTCAATCTATGTGTTTTCCATATATATGTATATATATTATGTGTTCATCTTGTCACTATTGATATCATCTAGGTTAGTGGCATTATAATAGGGTTATTACGCCTCTATTTGTATTCTAACACCCCATCACCCATAGGACTTCCTTCTTAAACAAATGAACTAGTGCATTTTTTATTATATCAAGATTTTTCATTATCCTTTCATCCTTATCTCGTTTTTGGACAACTTATTAAGTATAGGGTTTGTAAGTAGATATTTTAATTGATACTTTTTCATGCCTTTTGAGTTCCTAACTCTTTCAAAAAGCTATCCGTGTTTATGTGATCATTTATGATCAAGGTTGTAAAACCCAAACCCTTTTCACACCCAATTGTTTTGAGATCCAAATTTAATCTTCTATATGCTTTGAAATCATAGTTCGTGGTCTCTAAGGTTTATTCTGATCATCTTATTGATATTTGTTTCGTGCGATGGACTTCATACCAGTTTGATTTTTACATAAGGTGGAATTCGTTGTGTGGTGTTGTAGTGAAGAAGCGGTGGATTTCATGTTCCAATTTGTAATAGTTGTTAGGATTGTTTGGTGGATACCGAGGCATGTGTGGACTCACACTTTGTAGCAGTGCTCGAGTGGGCTTATGTGTGTCGTTGTGGATGAGAGGTTGAAGCTCGAATATGCTTTAAGACTTACGAGGGCATCGAGTCATTATGTAAGTTATTTGTTGACTTTTGTAATTCCTTATCATAGTGATCTTGTGTGGTAGGGGCATCCATGGTTTTTCCTCATTGTGGATTTTCGTCGTACATCGGTATTTTGTGGTTTGTTTCTTTATTTCAATCTTTTTCTCACCCGGATGCAAGTTTTAGGGGAATATTTAATTTTGTAAATCATTTAACATAATAATTTGTTTAATTGGTTCTAAAGTTAACTCGGGTTAACTTCTTTGACATAAATTAATTTTGAGAACATTTTAAAATAGTGGTTTTCTTATTTTGAACCCTTTTCCGTACATAACCATATAGGACTCTCGCATTGTTTTAATAATAAAATCCCAACCAGAACATTGGGAGTCATTGGTGAGAAAAATCCTTAGTCCATACAATCATTACTCTTCTACCCGAATATTCCAATCATAGAATCGAACATACATTGAATTTAACAATCACATAACTCAACCAAAATACAAAATAATACTTAAACATGAGGTTGATAACTTCCATTATGCAAAAACTAAAACAAAATTAAGCTTTCAAAAGATAAAATGCAAATTAGTCAAAATTACTTATGAATTCATGGTGTTGTATTTCACTTATTTTTATCTCCGGTGGAGAAAGGTAAAAAATAGTCAATTGTATAATAATAAGCAACATTATATGACACAGGCAACAAATTATGGTCCTATTCCTAATTTTATAAAGCTACTAGATGTTCTTTTAGTAACTTATTAAGCATTAGCCCAACAGTCTCGGAATATGACCATTATTAGTTACAATATGTATTATGTTTTACATATTATAAGTTTTATAAATCATTTTTTAATTCATATAACAATGGAATTTTTAGGAAATTGAAAATGCACATTATCCATAGGTTTGGTATAAAAATGTGTTAACAATTATTCAACATTCACATGTTCAATCGTAAGTTCTTTTCGATATACCAAATCTCAAATAAACGGATGTTAACTCTTTATGTGTTTAGTGAGAGAATATTGTCAAAAAAATTTTGAGATGTTAATCGCACTTTGATTATTTCAATGTACTATTGCTTTACGAAATGACGTAGTCATTTAACATGTGTTTAATCCATAATATCTAAGCACAACACATGCCTGCTGCTTTGTATTTCGAATCACCCATCGATAAAGACTATGGGATATGCTTTTCGTAGGACCAATTAAATAAATTATTTCTAATGTAGTTATATCCACCCGATGAGCCTTTACCATCTCACCTTCCCCACTAGAAGTAATGTATCTAACTATAAATCAAGTTATATCATAACTATATCCCAATCCATAACTAAAAGGTTTCTTTCATGTATTATATTCTTTATTTAAAAAAATTAGTGTAATTTTTCCGGGTCTTATTGATACAAAGTACATACAAGCATGATCCGCATGATTTTGAGATAACTAACTTTTAATTAGAAAAGACTTATGTTGACTCTACATAAGTATTTTTGATGTCTTATGTTAATTTAATTATTATACTTATATAGGTGTTCATGAAAACTTAGTATTTTCAACCACAAATTTCTTTATGGGACACTACATATCTAATCAACCTCTGGATCTCCTTAAATGTTCTTATCGCCTTCATCTCTATCAATTATTTTATCTTGTCTAGTTTAGATTCAACACCCTTTTGTTTATGATATATTCGAGTAGTTTTTGAGAACTCACTCTAAAGACACACTTTCTTGGGCTCACATTCATGTAATGCTTCACCATCGTATCAATTGTCTTTGCCAAATAGTTTTTGTGGTCCTCAACCCTGAGAGATTTTTCATATATTGTTGTCGGCACATAATTCTATGGATTTCCCCATATAATCTCCAAGTCTCTTATTAAATAGCCCAGTAGGTAGCTTGTATATTCTTTAGTCCAAGTGACATAATCTTGTAACAAACATTTTATTCGTAATGAAGGAAATCTTCTTAACATTCTTCTCATCGATTTATATTTGTTTATAACTGCTATCGTCTTCCATGAAACTCATCAATGTATGAACTTCTGTAAATTCAATTATCTGACTTATCAAGGAGTGAGGAATTATTCCTCGGAACACACTGTATTCAAATATGTGAAGTCTACGTACATTTATAAAATTTTGTTCATCTTAGGAACCATAATAATATTAGATAACTAGGACAGAGAGAAAATTCTTCACTCATACTTCTTGACATATCGAGTAACAATCAGGTGATAATTTTTTCATCTTCTTCTTGGCATCATTAGTGGTATGATCAACATCTAGTTTGCGGTAGATAGCTTTTGTAAGAATATGTTTTAGACTCCCTAGGTTTATGTTATTTTGGCTTTACTCCAAAACAAACTCTTTGTCTCATAACATCTTTGTATAAAGTTTATTGAGTTTTAATATCATATCGTTAAAGACAAGGAGGTAAATCACTCTCACATAAACTACATTCCATGCCGGACTTTTTAGCCAAAATATTATTTGAGGCTCGTTAAGGTTTACATGTTATGTATTTCCTTTAGTTTATCTTTTAATGTACGGAATTAACGAGACAAAAATTATTTTTAAAGATAGTGGAGATGTTTTAATTTTTTTTTATTTTACATGAAACTTGGGAAATAAGGATCTCGTTTGAATGACACACCAAAAAAAGATATGGGCATTGCGTTGAAGACACAAAAGAATTATAACTCGATCTCAAATGATGATTTCAATGTGAATTTGGTTGAGTTTGACTTGTTAACCAAATAATTTAAGAATTTTATCTAATCCCATTTCTGAAAAGTTGATATCTAATAAGAAAGGATTAGAGATATATAAGGTCAACAAGATAGTCTTCTGGTAGATTTGAGTGTAAGACTAAGAAGATGAAAAATGTGATGATGAATTTAGTAGGTTCATTAAATGTCAAGGTTTGGGAAATTTGGAATGTGAGTGTCCTAGTAGGATGAGGAGTAAAAGTAATGATAAGAAAGCTTTTAATGACATCTTCAATGATAGTGTCCTTGAATCTAGAAATAATATCCCATTGAACACAACTTTCCCTCGTTCAAAGATATTTAGAATATCATTCGTGCTCCAAAATCCATCGATCTAGAACATGTTGAGAAAGAATGTGTTAGATTCCTAAATCAATATATACTAAATGGTAGAAGAAACGAGTTTTGTGAGTGACAAAGGCGTAGGAAATTTTCATCACATTTATACTTGGTTATCCATCTCGGAGTGTATCATAATTTTTGTTTTTTGTCTTTTGTCTTGATATTTTTAATTTGAAAGATATAACAAGTTTTTTATTTTATAATTTTTTGAGAAGTTATGAAAAAACTAAAAGATTTTGTTCTTAAGATTTTTTGCATGTGTTTATTAGGTGATAGATGATGTAAGAATAATGCCATGGGACAAATTAACATCTTTCGTGTCTCTAGAATTTCAAAGGAAAGTGTGAACTTATAATAGATTTCACTTCATCATTATCTTTGGAGATCTACTCGAAACATATTATAACAATTGCACAATATCATCGATGTAGATCAAACAAAAACTCATGCCAAATATTTTCACTCAATAATGTCATGGTTTCTTTGTTATTTTTCTCGGATTTTCTTCCAGAAACCATTTCTTAGGAGATTAATTAAAAATGATGAGAAAAACTTTGATGCGTGATAAGAAAAAGGGAGTTAGAAACCATTGGCAAAAGACTTATAAATATTTTTGCAATTAAGATAAATAAAGTTAAGAATAATGCAAAGGAATACTCTCAAATTTAAGGTGGTATAAGTCAAAGATCAATGGTTTTGAACATTTCCATTTAGTATGTATATTTTTTGGTCCTTATTGAACTTCATAACAAATGCCGATAGTTTCATCTCTCAATCATTGTAATTAAAAAATAACTCATCTTGTTTAAGTATGATGTAATCATCTCTTCGATTGATTAACTAGGTTTTTCTTGGGCTTCATTTGGAGTTTCTATCAGAGTCATTATTTTTCAGGTCCTTTGGACCATTATTATTCCCTATTAGGTACACATGTGGAATTGTTGAGTCTAACATTATTTATACATTGTGTCACTTATGTTTCATTTTTTATTTGAAAAATTGTCATTGTATCTCCTCATTTGTATTTCAGAAGACTTTCTATTACTGTTCGAATGAGGTCCGCATCGGGGAAACAATGGCTCATTCAAATGAAAGTCTTATGGTTCGACTGGGAGAACATTTTAAAAGAATCTAGTCTCCTCAGTGCATCTCTTCACCTAAAACACTTTACTTGACCTAATTTTTCGTTATAGTCGAATATCAAGATTTATTCCCATCTTTTTCTTTCAACGTAGTGAAGAATTAAATCTAGAATTTTTGTTTTTCCGCAAATATAAATGTAGTTTCTTGGAGTTAATCTAGATTTTTAAGTTATGTCGTAAATTTTATAAATCCACTTACCCTTTTCCTTATATATATATATATATATATATATATATATATATATGTGTGTGTGTGTGTGTGTGTGTGTGTGTGTGATTTTAAGACCATTTATACATATATTAGCACTTGTTGAGGTTTATACATATAATCTATGTGCGAAAAATCTTTCTTTCTTTTTTTATATATGCATATATGTGTGTGTGATTAAAAATAAAATCACAAAAAGAATTTTATTTGCACGTACTTAACAAAGATACCCATCATACATTAATTATTATGCTTCTTTTGATTGTCGAGTTTGTCGCATATCTTCGGTGGTTGGGATTCATGTTGATTATATTTAGGATTGACACGTTGTTAGGTTACAAGTTTATTCTTATTACCATATTATTGTTCATTTCTACCATGGGAAAGAAGGCCAAAGTAATACCTCATATATCGCAGCAACGATCAATCTCACTATATTAGCATACACGAGCGGAGTATGAGTGGTTCATTGACACCTGATATCATGTGAATTGTGTTGTAATAGAGAATTTTGTGTATTTTAACTCTTGTCCTACATTGGAAGAGTATTGGGAATTTAAATAGTTAATAAAACCCAAATTATGGACTAAGGCTTGGATGCCTTTGGGGTATCCTAACTCTTTGAAGGGGAGATTACCTACACTATGTAAGTGCTAGGCTTGGGCCAAAAAATCACACACGGGTGCGCGTTCCGAATTAATTAAACCTTTAATCAGTTAATTGTTAATAACCAACTGCTCGAAATTAATTGCCTGACAGTTAATTTGAACAATCAACTTAATTTTTATATATACATGTCTCCCTCCATTTTTAAAACTAATGAAAAAATCCCAACGAAATTGTATTCCTCTCTTATCCTAAATAGTTCCTGCATTTCATCAGTCTTATTCATGGTTTGAGCAAAAACATAGAAATCGACAGAATCATTACATTGTTGTACTTCGTGTATTAACCTGAAAATTTCATTATATCATGGGAGACATTAATTCAGGCCTTAAAGCACTATGGATTGGAATTAAAATTGTCTTAAGGGCACTATAGTATTACACATGGCTCATAATTCTTTTCTGTTTTTATTTTTTATTTATGCAATATCAAGTAATTATTATTATTATTATTATTATTATTATTATTATTATTATTATTATTATTATTATTATTATTATTATTATTATTATTATTATTTCTGTATTGTTTAACAAAGTAAATAGTAGTCATAACAATCTTAAGACAATTTTAATATTTTTCTACTGTTTATAATGAGTATAAAATAATTTCAACTTACAAATATTTCTTAGTGTCATGTAAATCTCTTTTTACAGAAAATTTGATATAGTATTGTTTTATTAGAGAAATTTAAACAAAACAATTTCAATTATTTTATTATTGTTACAGTAATTATAATTTTATACCAATTTACATTTATAATTAAAAATTAGACTTTTAATTATTCTTAGAAATTCTATTTTTTACAGATTTTATATAAACTTACATTCTAAAAATTCTATTTTGTAGAGACTTCAAATAATATTCATAATTAATTCTACACAAATGTTTTTAATCAATTTAGACTAGTAAAAAAAATTATTATTTGCTAGTTGCTTAATTATGTGTTATTTAATTCAAAATATTATTTACAATTCTTGTTGGAATTCATTTAGTCTTAATTGTTTATTGAGAAAATTGATGTACAAAATTTTTTATTCTGTTTTGATAAATTCTTTACAAATGAATACTATCATTAATAAAAAAAATTATTTTTGTAACATAAATTGATTCACAAAGTACGAACACAGTTTCATCACCTACCGTGAATGTGACACATGCAACTATTGCTTCCCTCGTAACCATGCCACATGGGGAGAAACAAAAAATGTTTACCGAGTCCGATTTCAAACGTTGGTAACGAAAGATGTACTTCTATCTCACAACCTTTCAATTGACAAGGTTTGTATATGAGGATTGTCCCCCTTTGCAAGAAGGAGATGAAACTGGGAAAGTTACTCCTGTTAAAGAATGAAAACATTCTAACTTTTTATATCGTAACTATATCTTGGCATACTTGGACAAGATGTTGTACCATTTGTACAACACCATGGCAATCACTAAGGAATTGTGGAATTCTTTGGAGAAGATGTACAAAACTGAAGATGCGGGTATGAAGAAATTCATCGTGGCCAATTTCTAAACATCAAAATGGTTGACTCCAAGTCGGTTGTTGCACAAGTTCAAAAACATCAAGTTATGCGTCATGACATTCATGCTGAAGGAATGCTAGTCAATGACACTTTTCAAGTGGTGTAAATAATTGAAAATTTGCCTCCATCTTGGAACTTGTTCAAAAATAATCTCAAGCATAAATCCAAGGAGATGAATGTTGAAGAATTGGTAGTGCGACTACGGTTTGAAGAAGAAATCCGTGAATCACAAAAGAAAAATGGGAAGAAAATCATGGAGTCTAAGGCTAATGTTGTTAAAGGACCTAAATCGAAACGTAAGCGTGATGGGTAAGGAACATCTAAGCAAAGAAAGAAGTTCAAAAGGTAAACGTTGCAATTGCGACAAGCCTGGACACTATTCAAGCGAGTTTCGCAAATGCTTAAAAGAACAATGCTCAAGAAAATGTGACGGAGGGTGAGAACATTTTCGATGGTATCATAAACATAAATCTTTCTGTTGTTGTCTCTGAATGCAGTATGGTAGGAAATACCAAAGAATAATGGGTGGACACTAGGGATACATGCCAAATTTGTGCAAACAAATGGATGCTTACTACTTCTAAGGCTTTGAAAAATGATGAGACCCTATTTATGGGCAAGTCTTCAAGTTCTAAAGTTGTGGAACAAGGAAATATCATTCTGAAGATCACTTCGGGAAAGGAGCTTACTCTCAACAATGTGTTGCACATGCCTGACATCCGTAAAAATCTGATTTTCGAATCACTTTTAAGCAAGAATGGGTTTAAACATGTGTTTGTTTCTGATAAGTTTGTGTTGTCCAAAAGTGATGTGTATGTGGTAAAGGCTACCTGTCTGAGGGGCTTTTTAAAATGAACGTAATGCCATTGATTCCAAAGGCATCCCCAATGAATGAAATTGCTAGTTCTACTTACTTGACCGAGTTTTCTAATATTTGGCATGCTAGATTAGGACATGTTAATTTTGATACCATGCGTAGATTAATTAACTTGGAATTTTTGCCATAATTTAATATTAATAAAAATCCTAAATGTAATATCTGTGTGGAATAAAAATTAACTAGATTACCTTTTCATTATATTGAAATGATCACGAAACCATTATATTTAATACACATGGGTATTTATGATTTAAAATTTATACAAACTAGAGGTGGAAAAAATTACTTTATTTCTTTTATTTACGATTGCACAAAATATTTTTATGTATATTTGTTATATAGTAAAGATGAGGCTATTGATGCATTTAAACAATATAAAAATGAGGTTGATAATCAATTAAGAAAAAAGATAAAGGTAATAAGGAGTGATAGAGGACGTGAATATGAATATCCTTTTGAGGAATTTTCTTCCGAATATGGAATTATCCATTAAACAACTGCCCTTTATTCCCCTCAATCGAATGGTATTGTTGAACGCAAAACTCGTACATTGAAGGAGATGATCACCTCTTTGTCGATAAGTTCAGCATATCCCTAGAACTTGTGGGGGGAAGCCTTATTATCCGACAATTATATTTTTAACAAAGTCCCAAACAAAAAAAAACACAAGACACCTTATGACTTATTCAAAGGTCGAAGACCTTGCTATAAATCTTGACGAGTGTGGGGGTGCTTAGCCCAAGTGATGGTTCCTAAACCAAAAAATGTAAAAATAGGACCAAAGACCGTTGACTATGTGTTCATCGGTTATGCTATAAATAACAATGCATATCATTTCTTACTTTATAAATCTGAGATTCCAGATATTCATGTAAATATAGTTATTGAATCGAAGGATGCTTCATTTTTTGAAAATGAATTTCCATATCATATGACCCGAGAATCTGGTCCTTCTAAAAGGACAAATCAAGCTGCTACAAATGGTACTCATCAACTTATTGAATCAATAGAGGATGAACTAAGACGTAGTAAAATGGCAAGGACCTCAACTTTATTTTGTCTGAATGTTCTGACATACATGCTAGAAAATGAACCTCAATCATACAAAGAAGGATTATCCTCACCTGGTGCTTCTAATTGGAAAGAAAAAATCAGTATCGAAATTGAATCCATTTTGAATCCATTTTGCAAAATCATACTTGAGAACTAGTGGATCTTCCACCAGGTTCAAAACTGTTAGGTTACAAATGGATCTGTAAAAATAATTGAAGGCCGATGGATCAATTGATAAATATAAAGCTAAGCTTAGCGAAAGGGTATAGGAAAAAGGAAGGGTTAGATTACTTTGACACATACTCACCGGTAATAAGAATTACGTCCATTTGAATGTTAACAGCAATATCTACCATTAATGGACTTGAAATACATCAAATGGATGTAAAACCCACTTTCTTAAATGGTGAATTAGACGGGTAAATATATATGGAGCCACCAGAAGGGTTCAAGGCTCTCGGACAAAAAGGAAAAGTATGTAAGCTTGTGAAATCACTTTACGGATTAAAACAAGCACCTAAGCAATGGCATGAAAAATTTGATGATGCAATGTTGTCAAATGGTTTCAAAATTAATGAGTGCGATAAATGTGTTTACTTTAAAATCATTTAAAATGAATATGTCATTGTATGCCTTTATGTTGATTATATGCTAATCGTGGGTAGTAACCTAGATATTGTCAAAACTACAAAATATATTTTGAGTAGTCGATTTGACATGAAAGATTTATGTATCGCTGATGTTATATTAAGAATTAAATTTTTAAAACTATCGAATCTACTTATATTATCTCAATCTTATTACATAGAGAAATTACTTTAAAAATTCAAGAAGTATGATATTAGTCCCACCAAGACACCTGTAGATGTAAATTTACATCTAGCAAGAAATAATGCTGACAACATATCTCAACTAGAATACTCTTGTATTATCGACAGTTTAACATATATTATAAACTGTACATGACCAGACATAGATTACTCGATAAGTAGGCTAAGTCGATTTATGAGTAATCCAGGAAAAGATCACTGGAAGGCGGTATTAAATTTTTTGGGTTATTTAAAATGCACTCAAAACTATGGACTACATTATTCAAGATATCCATCAGTTCTTGAAGGTCATTATGATGCAAATTGGATATCCGATACGAAGGACTTTAAGTCTTTGGGTGGGTATGTATTTACCCTTGGAGGTGCATTCGTATCTTGAAAATCCTAAAAAAAATGTGCATTTCTAGATCGACAACAGAATCTGAATTCATTGTACTAGTCAAAATAAGAGGAGACGTTAAATGGCTTCAAAAATTCATAGACGATGTTCCAAATTGGTTGAAACATGTGCCCGCAATATGTATACATTATAATAGTCAATAGGTATTTGGAAGGTCACAGAATCACATGTATAACGGAAAGTCAAGACATATTCCTTGTAGACATAACACAGTTAGACAACTTCTCTCAGATGGAATTATCTCAATTGACTATGTAAAGTTAAAGGATAATATATCGAATCCACTAACAAAGGGTTTAAACTAAGAGAAATTTGAAAGATCATCGAGAGGAATGGGTCTAAAGCCTATAAATAAATAATAATAAATATAGTGGTAAACTAACCTAGATGACTAGAGATCCCAAGATCTACGTTTAATGGGATAATTGAACTATATTGTATTCAGTACACACTAGGGGATATTTAATCATATCCATTCCAAAGATGAGACAGTACACATCTGTCGCGAATTTAGGATAAGTTACGATTTCAATGACATTCATATCTTATTACCTTTAAGTGCAGTATAGCAGAATACTCCTTATGGATATCACTTTCGTGAGTAAGAAGGGGGCCACTTTTATGAGAATAATGAAAGGGAAATTCTCTAAAATACTCACGGAACCAAGTGGTGTTCATGGACAAAACGAACACAAACGTGAGAACCAACTGTGTAGAGAATTATTGTGTGAATATTATTTTATAGTTTTATGAAAACGGTTGACGGTTAAAGGACATATAGTCTACTGATTAACCATGTAAATTCGATAGTATATCACTGAGGAACGTTTAAGGACACTAGGCTACTTCTCTCAATGCAATAAATTTTCAGTTTTACTCAAACTTTTTTCTGCATCTGCATGTTGCATATTTGTATATATATTTAGAGATATATCATTCATGTGCGGGATTGCTAGAAATGGGTATTGGACAGCGTAATTTTGAGCAACTTTGAGCTCAAATCTAGGTGGGACTTACATTACGATAATTGTTGGACCACATCCAAACGTGTTCTCCTTTGCAAGGATATTAATTCAGTATATTCACATATCCAATTTCATTTAGTTATGAATTATAAACATGTCTCCAAAGTGACTCATAAAGTAACGAAAGTTAGATAATTGTGTGTATTTTAACTCTTGTCCCACTTGGAAGAGTATTGGCAATTTGAGTAGTTAATAAAACTCCAATTATGGACTAAGGCTTGCATGCCTTTGGGTACCCCAACTCTCTGACGGGGAGATTCCCTACACTATGAAAGTGTTGATATTGTGCTAAAAGCCAACACACACCCGTCGTTTGTCCGTCCGATCGGCTCAATTCGGGCTCAATCTTAGGCTTAAACAAAATCCCTTTCATTTTGGGCCAAATTAATTAATTTTGTCATTAATTAATTAAACTGTTTAAATAGAGAATTAATTAATTCCATAATTAATTAAACTTTCTAATCAGTCCATTGTTAATAGTCAACTGTTCCAAGTTAACTCTGTGATAGTTAATTTGAATAGTCAACTTAATTGTCATATATATACATGTCTCCGTCCATTTTTTAAACTAATGAAAAAAATCCTTGAAAATTTGTGTTCTCTCCTCTCCTAAACAGTTCCTACATTTCATCTGTCTTTTTCATGCTTTGAGTAAAAAACATAAAAATTGAGTTCGACAGAATCATTACATTGTTGTGCATCCTGTAATGATTCGAAAATTCCGTTCTATTTGGGGACAAATTAATTTAGACCCTAAAACACTATGGAAGGGAATTAAAATTTCCTTAAGGTCACTGTGGTATTACACATGGCTCGGAATTCTTTTACATTTTTATTTGTTATTTCTGCAATATCAAATAAGTTATTCGCATTTTCGGTAAATTCGTTTTTTCCTATAATTACTACTATTATTGTTATTATTATTATTATTATTAGTAGTAGTATTAGTAGTAGTAGTATTTGTGTATTATTTAATAAAATAAATATTAGTCATAACATAAGTAATTTTGGAGTACATGTCATACATTGTAGGCACATTGCAAATTCAATATGGGTCTCGATATTTACACCTAAACAACATATCCAATACACCACTTAAAAATTAAATACAAACTTTACTCCGAAACACCCAAAAGTGTTGTGCCTTTTTTTCTTCTAAAATGTCTAATATACTCCAAACTAAACAAAAAAAATTACAAACAAACTAACACCACAAACTGAACACCATATAATACAAAATCTCAAAACTCTTCAACTCCAAAATGACCTAACTTTTTCACCATGTTCATTTCCCATCCAAAGCCCAAAAATGCATTTCAATAGTCCTAAAAAACCTCTACAAAGTATATAATGTCTCAAACTATTTATAAAATAAAGATCTGATTACAAAAAAATCTAGGTTTACTGTATTTATGGCCCCCCTGTCGTCGTAAGTGATGAATAGTTTCAGTGAAATGTAATCGTGAACTATTTTTCCATGGTTGGAAGTGACTGTCAAAACAGTTGTTATGGAGACAAGTGGTCATGGTAACTGGATTACGGTGGAAAGCAACCGAAAAAAATAAAGCATAGTGGGATGTAACCGTAATGAACCCACATACGGTGTGTATTTAATACCCCATACTTTGGACTACATTTAATTAATTAATTGAGTTCTTTAATTAATATGGTTTATAAATTTATAATTTGACTTAAATCTGTACATATCTAACTTAAATGAATTTATTGAATTTGGACTGGCTAAAAGAATATTTTTGTCATTTATTTAATTAGTAAGTAATTTGAAGTTTTTCTATAAACCAAAGGGGGAATTAGTTTTTATTTAATTACATGGGCTCCAAATTAAGATGTTTAGTTGGTTGATTTTTTTTTTACTTCAATAGTCGTATTGATGTTCAAAACCTAGAAGAAAAGAAAAAGGAATTCTTATTTAACTGGGAAGAAAATGAGAGAGGGCCTGGCCCGTATGGGGGGCTGCTATATTTGCTTCTACTGTTGCTATAATGAGTAGTACAATAACTATCGCTAGTAGTACCCCTGTTAAGGCAGCCAGGATGCAAGAATTTGGGTTTGGAATGGCTCTTATGGTGAAGTTTTTACCTTTTTTTTGGTACCATAACTATGTGTTTTTACTTTTTTATAAAAGGATGCTAAGGCTTTTTTCCCCGTACATTTGAAAATATTCGAACTCATACGAAACACATAAACCCAACCATCTGAACACCATTAAATCAATTTCAAACTTTAATTTGGGAGGTTTTACGTTAATATTTTGAAGAAGGCCAAAGAAGAAAAGTTTCTTATATTGATATGAGGAACACACTTGACTTTTCAAATTTTCAGAAGGCTTCATAATAAGTAAATACTATCTTTATTTTTCTCCTTAAGTACTATTTGATATAGATGTTGCCTATAATTTAAATACACATGTTTTGTTCAAATGATTAGGAGCTTAATTAGGGTAAATGATAACATAATTATAAATATATTGTTATGAAATTAGGAAACGGTATTTAAGACTTGAAATTACACATGATAAGAGTATTGCGCGTTGTTAATTTTATATATTGGATTAAATCGCTTGTTAAATAGTATATGAATCTGAAAAATACGATAATTTGTATGAAATATCATAAATGATTGTTATGGGGTAGAACATTATGATATATTGTTGAAAATTGTTAACCCTAATGTTTGAAACGGTTTATATATTAAGTTGACTAATTCTCACACGAATTAGAATATTGGTTTTGGAAAACTAGTTGGGATATTTCATAGAAATTATACATCACATGATTAGATTTATTTCATGTATATGGAATTGGATTTGTAGGGATATGGAATATAAGAATATGACATTCAATGAGAAAAATGAATCAAGTATAGAAATTACATATGTTAAAATAATGGGATCGTTGGAATGTTTGTGTTACACACTACAGTTTGTACTTTGACTCATATTATTTTCATTTGATAATTTCTAAATATGGAGTTAAAATAAGAAACAGGTTTTTTGTTTAATGATTTCTAGGTTTGGGAGTAGAGAGTGGTCATTATTATGGCTAGGTATTTCCTAGATGTGGGACTGGGAGATATGTATTGTGTTATTTTATCCTAAGCACGAGACTAGGAGGATGGTTATTGTTTTAGGCATTTTCCGAGGCAAAGGAAAAGGATGTATATGTGGTTTTGGTGATATATAGGTATGGGACTAGAGAGGGATTTGATATGCGATGCTCAAGTGATTATGGGGATGATGGTTGTTAATGTGAAATTAATAAAATTAAATGATAGAATAATTAATAGCTAAGATATTAATAGGTACTGGAGATGTATTTATATGGCCATTAAAGTCTGTGCAAGGTCTAGTGCTGGCTAGACATTACGATGAATGGATAACATTGGAAAACGGTCTATTATTTATTTGTGCATCATTGAGTGTGAAGTGTCTAGTGTGATCGAGGAAAATGTAGCTATAATGACAGTTTATGTGGGATAAATGTAACAACCCAGGTTTTTGAGCGACTATTTTATACTATTTTGCCGATGGGCTAATTTTATAAAATAGGGAATGTTGGAGTAAATATTATTTCCCGTGAGAGTTAGGGATAATATTTACTATGTTTTGTCTATTTACCATTATGAGAAGGTAAATAGCATTATATTGTGATATTTTACGTCGTTATATGTAAAACGATGGTTATGACCTATATTTAAATTTGGGTATAATTAATGAAATAAAATTAAAATTGGAACATAAAAATAGTTCACACTTTCCCGAATGCCAAAATAATGGGTGCGGTTGTTTTTAGAATAATCGAGATAGTCGAATTAAGTGCCACGTTGTATTTTTGGGTTTCGGGCACTTTTTACTCGTTATTGCTCAATTAAGTGCTTACGAGTCATTTTAGTGGTGTATTAACAATTAATAGTGGGGATTTATGTTTTGAGACCCGTCTAAGTTCCCCCACCCCTTTTTCTTTCTTCATTTGTGTGAGAGAAGCCAAAGGAGAGAGAGAGAGAGAAGAGTGGGTTGGGAGAAATGGAGAGAAAGGGAGAAAATGAAGATTTTGGGCCGGATTCCGTCGCTACCGGAGGTGATCCGAGACTACGAACCTCGAGGCAAGTTTCTTACTTGCTAGATATTGATTTAATGTGATAAATCTGCATGTGTAGTTAAGTTTTGGGAGGTTTAAACCATAAATGGGTTTTGGTTGATTTTGGGTGTTTAATCCTAAATATTATAGTTTAATTTGATTTGAAGAGAAATAATTGGTTATTTGATGTGTAGAAATGATTTTATAGTAGTATTTGTTGTTGTGGTTGGGTGAAATAGCGGGTAGAAGCTTGGATGGCTCGTTAATTGCCGAAACAACTTCTCGGAGAAGAAGCTGTCCGCCAGGATCGATCGATCGAGCCTGGGGGATCGATCGATCGAAGCCTTCGATCGATCGACGGCCAGGGGTCGATCGATCGACCCCTTCTGAAAAGGTGAGATTTTTCTAGTTTTGTTTTAGCCCTTTTCTTTTAGGTTCGAGGTTTAGGAACCTTCCTTTGGGAAGTAATGGGGAGTCTTAGAGGGTTGTATTGGGTAGACTAATGTCCTAAGCTAAGATGGGATATTTGGGTTACCCGAGGGCTAGCTTGTGTAGGTTAATGTCCGATTGGTATAGGAGGTTAACCTAAAGATAAATTGGAAGTTAAAATATTAATGTTGACCTTTTGGGAGACACTCCATTATGGAGTCTCACTTTGAGGGTTTATGAACTCTTGGAGGCTATTTTGAGGTTAATGGAACTTTGGGTCTTAGGTCATTAATAAAATATGACTTAATAAGAATGAAATGAACATTCTAAAACTTGGTGCTTAATGGTTAAATGGATGATTTTTGGAAATGTAAAATATGAAGTTTTTCAAAATGGAAAAAGTAATGTTTTTCATAAATGTTAATTTATGGATACACACCTCTCTAAATCGCTATCATAAGGGAGGTTGCGTGCGTTGTGGTTAAGCCCCCTGTCTAATGAATGCAGGGTGGATATAGTCCCTAGGCCATGTGAGAGCTTGTGGTTATATGTTTTTATGCGATGGGTAGGAGATTCCGGGTGTGGTCTTGACTATCCCGCAGGCACATGGTCGCTTCCCGACGATTCTATAGGATCCCAGGTTGTCTTGATGATAGGCCCTGGAAGATGATAGCCATTTAGGGGAGCGCACAGTGGGGAAACCCGGACGGGCGGTCTTAGAATTGTTATATATATATATATGATTATAACTATTCTAAATCAAGTTGGACTTGATGTATGATGGGTGCCATAAAGAGCACAATGAAATGCCATAAAGAGCATGGGAAAGTGCCATAAAGAGCACGATGAAATTCCATAAAGAGCATATAATGATGATTATATTCCTGATAAGGAAGAGATTTTTACAAAATGTCTAATGGAGATAAAATGACACAAAGAGCATAAAAACTATGATTATATTTTATGATAAGGAATAGAATTACGAAATGAAATAGTATATGATGAAAGTAATTTGGTAAACGTTTGATAAAATGTTGTACCATTTATATGTGTTCCTAAAGATGAATTAGGAATTGTGCCATTAGATGATGGATGGGTTTATTTTTATAATCCTTGAATAGTTGTATATGTGACCTCCCACACTTATGCACACACATACATTTATTGATTATTTCGTGCTAAGGATCTAATGGATCTCGACGATCAACCTTGCCTAAGTAGTAGTGTATCGGGGGGGTTCCTTGTTTTAATTTCTCTTTGCGAGACACCCCACGCACGAATAGGGCATAATGTTGAGACTGGGGAGAAGTTAGCCCTTAGTACTTGGGATAACTAGATCATCATCATGTTATTGTGCTAGGTTTCTTCTAGATTGAGAGTTGAGAAATATTACTGTTATCTGCGAGAGAATTACGCACTTAAATATCATGCATTTTTAGTCACATGGTAATCATATCAAACCGGGCCCTGACCTGTACCTATATTTCTTTGTTTCTGCATATTCTTTGCCGTTACAGGTGCTTTACCGCATGGACACCCGTGATTACATTTCCATTCCAGTTGTCATGGAGCTACAGCATATTGCGGATGTTGTACGTTACTTGTATTAGACGCTTCTTTATATTGTACTCTAGTTATGTTCAGTATATTTATTCGGGCTTGTTTGCCCAAGGTATTACACTCATTCATTATATTGTAATTATTGAAATGTAATACTATATGTACTATTTGTATTGGTCAGTTCACCGACAGCTTATTGGGTGATATTTATTATATTGCCATTCTTATACATTGATTTTTTATACACACCATTTTTACAAATGGGATTGTCTAAGTGTTTTTCTTTTACTTTCTAAATTTTTAATTTGACAGCCCGTTTTCTAAAATGATTGGTGGTTATCTCATACTATTATTTTAATCGACAGTGATGCTGAGAATGGACCACCTATGATTCCTGTGATTATTAGAGTATTGGTATGGCCACCTATTATTTTAGTAGGATGGTTGTCACAATAAATTGTGGTATGCGAGGCCTAAAAATTTGGGCCTTTGGGCTATAGTGATATATGTGGATTTGATGTGAAGAAACGACGGGAGCAACTTGGTGCATAGAGGGACGTATGAAATAAATATTGGCTATAGTGGTTGTAAGAGGGTACTTTAGATTATATATGTGGAGGCGTAACCCCTATTGAGTATGGTAACCACGAGTTAAATTAGCCAACACCCTAGACTAATTATAGGAAACACACACACAAAACTCAATGAAGATGGACTCAGTTTAAACTCACAAAGCCTCTCGTGTATGACTCAGGGAATAATAATGAACTTTAGAAGTGACTTAGCTAGAGGGAGAGGGAAATAAGCACCCTAGATACATCCTGATAGGCAGGTAGCAACACACCAAACTCCCTCAAGAATCTCTGTCAAATATTAAAAGCTTCGCAATAAATGACAATGGTGAGTCCGTGAACTCTCTAGTTTTGCAATGATTCTTTTTCTTAATTCTCCAAAAAAGATCATCCTCTCCTCAAAGGTGGTTGGGGTCCTTAAATAGCCCTCCACACCACCCCCGAGGCAACTCAGTCATTAAAGAGTATGAAAGACATCCCTCATACTTTATGTCACAACATTAAATGCCTGATGCACTAGTTGTCTCCACGTCATAAACATTAAATGCCAAGACATGCCTTTTGCCTATCCACTGTGTGTCAGGGGTTTGTTGTCGCAGAGGTGGTTCACCAACTACCTGACAGCCCCGAATACCACAGCGGTTTACTCAAGTGTATGTCTGACAAACGTTTAGATGGCTAGTGACATCACCCATAGTAGATGTGACATTAAGTATAGGGTTGTTTGGTCCATAACTTAATGCCCGATAGAACTCCAAGCTGCTCCGCTTGAGGTTCCACGGTCAGGGTCCTTCGGTGTTTTACCAGGTGTATCTAAGGTAGTCAGGACAAGCCCCAACGGTGCCTTACTTCTCAATCCTCCAAACCAGGTCCCTCTAAAGTTCCCACAGTGAGGTCATTCGATAGAGCATGAAAGCTCTCCCAGGCCCTGCCAAGCCTGGTCTCTCGCAAGTACCGTTTGACCTCATACAAAACCCTTTAGTTATTATCGTTACGTCATTACAATCGTTAGAGCTTACAGAAATCCATAATGAAAGTACGATGTGATTAAAACAATAAGCTAATATATGAGTTGCCACGCTGAGCTGCCTCTCCAAGATGTCACGCTTGAGTTGCCACGCTGAGCTGCCTCACCAAGATGTCACGCTTGAGTTGCCACGCTGAGCTGCCTCACCAAGATGTCACGCTTGAGTTGCCACGCTGAGCTGCCTTGCTGAGCCTCAAGCCCCCACCCCTACATTTGCCCCCTCGTGGAGAGATTTATTGGGACAAGAAATGTCTGCACGAAATGACTCAATCTTGATGGATTTTTTTTTCTTTGTGGAACCGTTGGAACATCTTCTTCGTTGTGGCCCCGTTGGATAAGTCTGACAAGGAGATTGGCGCCAAAACTCAAACTTGCTGAGGAAGGCAACGCTTCCTGTTCTCTATGCGTCATTTCATTAATGACGTGCGCTGTCTTTTCAACTGTCACAGCACTTCCCGAAGTGCCACGTGTTTTTGTGAAATGATTACAGGCGGCCGTGAACGTGCGAGGGTGGGAAAATCTAAACGCCAGACTCGAAAGTCTCAACAGCCATTTTTCAAAATACTTTGAACCTAAAGAATCTGTTTCTACTTCTTCTTCTCTTCCTCACTTATTTCCTTACTTCATTGTTATCTTCTTTGCTCAGATTATCGCTTCTGTTCTTAGAGAGAGAGAGAGATAAATACGCCATTGTTGTAGAGAGCTATATAATACTACTTGTGATCGTCCGTCTCCATTGTTGCCTTCAATCCCTTTCTCTCGAAGCTTTCTTTGTTACGGCTTCAAGCACCATTCCTGCCATGGCGTCTTCAAGCAACCCCACCATTTCTGCCACCAGTGTTCCATCTGCCACCACCACTGCTGCATCCGCCCAGGGCGCTGCTCGCCAAGAATAGCTGAGATTTTACCGTCGCTCTCCCATTTTTGGGGAGGGTGATGGCTTTGCTGCTGCCTGTAAGGCTGTTTGCTTTTCCTCCAAGTTTGACGCCCTCTTGCTGGGTGATGAAGACGAAGAGGCGTCTAAGTGGGGATTTCTGCCCCCAGAAGGAACTCTGAGATTTTGCTTAGAGCGAGGGGACTTCCCATGGTCCCATATTGAGTTTGAAGCCCCCGGGGGGATCCCCCGCACACTTTGCTGCCTGGAACTCTCACATGCAGAGTTCCTATGCTGATGTTCTTACTAAGATCGGACTGCAACGGGCAAGGTGGTTCGGTGAGTTTACTCTATCAAAGAACAACGCTGCCTTGCCTATACTGGTCTCTCGCTGGAACGTGGATACTCATACGTTCATTGCTGCCTGGGGTGAGTTTACCATAACTCTGGAAGATGTGTGTGAGCTCCTGGGCCTCGATGCAACAGGCCATGAGCCTTACACCGATGAAGCTCTTGATGCTCAAGAGACTGCGGATCGTTCGGAGTTGGATCGTATATGCCGAAGCTGCATCGGTTCTTCGAACAAAGCTACTTTTTCTCCCCTGATCAACTATTTCTTCCAGAGTTCTGGCGAAGGCAGCTCTTCATCAACTGCCCCTGGTCAAGGTACATCGTTGGAGCTTCCTGCTTACATTCTTGTGATTTTGTCCCGTTTCTTTTTGACGGGCAAGCCTAACGATCAGCCCCGAAGAGACCTCATCAACCTGTCCCTTCGCCTAGCTCGAGGCATAAAGCTTCCCCTGGCTGCAATTGCCTTGGGATCCCTGTACACCTGGTTGGACAGGATTTTATTCGACATGGAAGGCTCCATTGGTCGTTATAACCTGGCCAACTTTGCCAACAGTGTGCTTCTGACCGGCTTTCTCTACTTCCGCTTTCCTGCCGTAGCGGCCAAGCGCAACAGTCCTCCTTCGGCTGAATCAATTTTGCCTCCTCGGTCCTTTATTTACCATAAGAGGCAAAGCCGAAAGGAGTTGATTTCGGTGATTGACCGTTTTGAGAGCTTCGTTATGAGGCCTTATCAAGAAGACGCCTTTTTCCACACTTGTAGATTTTTTTATCATGATGCCAGGTTGATACAGGACCCTTCTCCTGACATTGAGGATCCCTCGCTTGCCGTGGTTCTTCTGCTTTCTCCTTCATATCTGCCCTCCTACACCGAGTGGGGATACACGAGCGAGCACTATAACCCCAGCCGATGCAGCCGTCAGTTTGGGTTTGACCAGGGGGTGCCGCGTCCAGTTTTTCAAGCATCAAACCCCAAAGTCTCCTTTGGCGAGGCATGCTCCTTATTTTCTTCAACTGCTGCGTGGGGGATATCCTCAGTGATGGCTGGGCGTGTCACCATTCCCAGCATTACCAGGCATGGGGATGTGACCCCTCTGTTTGCCACCAAGTATTGGCCAAGACAACTAGCTGAAATTGCTAAGTTCATCAAGCAAGAGCCGGTGTATCCTCCTGTTTGCTCATTTTCTGCCCTAGAGTTGGGGCTAAAGGGCAACTCTGTGCTTGGGGTAGAGTTCCCTCTAAGCTCAACCTACAAAGCGCCTCCCAACGAGCTTCCCCCACGTTGTGCCATGGTCCCAGTTGCCACGCCCAAGTCCAAAACGGCTGCTGCGAAGAAGGCTGCCCCCTCTACTGCAATTACTACCGACGAGGGGGCTTCTCAACCACTTGCCAAAAAAGCAAGAACGACCAAGAGTGGGACATCGAAATCAAGGTCGAAGTCCCAGAAGCCCCAAACTCCCGTGGCAGCTCTTCCCATAGCATCCGTTCCTCCTCCCATGCCTGCTGAGATGGCTGAGCGTGTGAGGCAGGAGGCCGAGGCAGAACTGGATCGAATACATGCTGAGTACCAACGGCATGCAGTCGTTGTCCCTTCCCCCGCTGCTTTCCCCACGGTGTTGGTGGATCCTTCAGAGCCAACGGCCAAAAAGAGGAAGAGTTCCCGGGTTCCTCAAGGGGTCAGCGTTAGTGCAGCTAGCTCGAGGAAGAAGACTCTGGGCACCAAGTCCCAGAAGAAATGGACTCCTGAAGTACGCATGACCCCTGAGGTGCAATCGACCCCTGCCCCCTCAATTGCTGCCACTCCTCCCACTTCGCCCGTGGTTGTGCCCTCTCGTTCTCCTTCTGAATCGGAGGTATGTACTGCTGACTTAGTTATTATCTCCTTTTTTGCTTGAGGATGACTGTCTTTGCTTGTGTGTATTCTTATCCCTCCCCCCCTTTCTTTGACAACTGTTTTGCAGGGGGTTGAAGTAGAAGACCCAGATCCTTCCAGTCCTCCCGTGAGCCGTTTCGTGGGGGGACGCTTCAGTGCCCCTCATACCGATGTGACTCCTCCCCGTTCCCCCATGACAGGGCTCACGTATTCTCGCCGTGGAGCCAGCCAACGTGCGAGGGAAGTTTTTGTGGGATGTGATGATGTTGATTATGCGAGTGATTCCTCGCCTGAGGTGATAATCTTGCCCGAAGTGGCCCATCCTGAGACAACATCCTTTGTCCCCTCTGATTCACGGGCCTCACCTGAGGTTCCTCTGCCCATTGTGCTTGTGGAGGAGAGTGAGCCCGAGGTATGATGTGATCTGTAATTTGTTTGTTGTAGTCCTTTCGGTCATACTCTTTTCTTATTTGGCTTACTGAACTATGATATGTATTGGGTACCCCAGGTGGAAGTGTCCTCGTTGTTGGCAAGCATTCTTCTTCCAACGATGCTGATAAGGCCCCCGACTATCATTCCTTTGTTTAGCACCCTAACTGAGGTAAGTTATATGTCAAGATATTTCTTCATAATTTTTTGTGCCCATTCTTCTTTTCTAACACTTGGCTTTGTGCACAGCTGTCTCCTGATCTTGCACCAACTCTCGTGGTGAGGGCCCAGGTTGATGTGTTTACACCCCCTCCTGCTGTGGCTTTGTTTGAGGGCCCAGTGTCTTCTCATGATGATCCCAATATGCTGGCCCTTGTGCCCTATACGGGTGATAAGGTTTGGACATGCGTGGGGGCTTCTGCGCCCAGGGACCCCGTTATGCCATCTGAGGCAATAATCGTTCCAACAACGGTTCCTGTCCCTGTGGCTGCCTCGACTGCTGCCGTTGTGACTGAGGTATGTTTTTCTTGCTATCTTTCGTTGAGGTTTTCCGTTATCTCCATCTGATGATTTTTTCACAAGATTGTTCTTAAGCTCCGTCTTGTAACGGTGACTTAACAACGAAAACACTTGTTAAGTTTTTTCACAAACTCCACCTTATAACCGTGACTTAACAACGAAAACACTTGTTAAGTTTTTTTTTTTTCACAAATTCCACCTTATGACGGTGACTTAACAACGAAAACACTTGTTAAGATTTTTTCACAAACTCCACCTTATAACGGTGACTTAACAACGAAAACACTTGTTAAGTTTTTTTTCACAAACTCCACCTTATAACGGTGACTTAACAACGAAAAAACTTGTTAAGATTTTTTCACAAACTCCACCTTATAACGGTGACTTAACAACGAAAACACTTGTTAAGTTTTTTTTTTTTTTACAAACTCCACCTTATAACGGTGACTTAACAACGAAAACACTTGTTAAGTTTTTTTTTCACAAATTCCACCTTATAACGGTGACTTAACAACGAAAACACTTGTTAAGATTTTTTCACAAACTCCACCTTATAACGGTGACTTAACAACGAAAACACTTGTTAAGTTTTTTTTCATTTCCTTATTTGGGCTTTTCTTTTCAGGTTGCTTGGGAAGATTCGCCCCCAGTCCTCTCGCCTGTAGGCTCGCCCTTCCGAGAACCTGATGCTTCGGAAAATTCCATTCATGATGATCAAGGTTCTACGACTGGTGCTGCAGTCGAGAGCGAATCTGGGTGTGAGGTCCCTCTTCCCGACCTAGCTCCTCACTCGTTCTGCCTCATGGTGCTTCGGCAATCTCCTCAAATGCCCGTCAACCATCGGCTGGTGATTGAACAATTGGTGGGTCGCCATCCTGAGACCTTCACACCGGATTGCCTGCGCTCGAATATTCATGTGATGAGTCACAGGCTGCAGGGCATGGCGATCGTTGTTGCTGAAATTGCTAGTACCCCCACCGCCAATGTTACCAGATCCCTTCTCAACCAATTTCTAGGTTTTCTGAAGGAGTTGGGGCGTGATGGTTTCCGTTTTGACTGGCTTATAACGCATTTGAAGACTTTGAAGAACCAGCAACTGATCGGCCAGAGGGAAGTGCTGATAAAGCACCAGGAGGACCAACGGGCTGAGGAGGTTAAGTTAGCCGAGCTGGCACCTCTTTTGGAATCGGCCGATGAAGAAGTAACGAATGCCGAAGAAGCTCTGCGTTTGGCCAAGCTAAAACGGGAAAGGCTCCTTATTGAACGCGCCCAGGTGCAAACCAGGCTAGAGGTTGCTGTCAACGCTCAAAATTCATTTGCATCAGCTTCTTCGGGCCTTCCCGGGGATTTTTTCTCTTCCCCGGATCTGTGGTTTCTCCTAGGGTAGTAAAACTCCTGTACATATTTTCTTTCTTTCATTCATGTAATTCTTGGGCAGTAGTTCCCTATTTTGCTTGTAATGCTCTCTTCTTTAATGAATGGAAGAATGTACATTGTTCAGTTTATCTCTGAGTTATGCCTGCTTTCATATCAATGTCTATACTTCATATCATCAGTAAAACTTATATATTCATAAAAGGACCCAATACATCGATGGTACAAACTAACTGTCTACACATGATATACTTTCAGCCATTTATTGTTAATTTTGAATGGCCTATCTTCCTCCAGCTTAGAAATTAGGCAATAACCTGAATCATGAGCTTCGTTCACGATGAAAGGTCCCTCCCAATTGGCTGCGAACTTTGGCAGAGGAAGTCCCCTAATGTGTTTCACTGCTGCCTTCAAAACGAGATCTCTCTCCACGAACCTCCTTGGTCTTACCATGTTGTCATATGCCCTAGAGAGCTGCTTTGTATACATTTGAAAATGTTGCATCGCATTGTCTCTGTGTTCATCCAATGCCTCCAACTGCACATGCCTGTTCTGAGGAAGCATGCTACTTCGCAAGGCGTATCGAGCCGAGGGAACTTCCAACTCCACTGGAAGAATTGCCTCAGCCCCATAGACAAGGGAGAACGGAGTGTACCCCGTGGGCTTCCTCTTCGTCGTTCGATAGGCCCACAACACTGTTGGTATCTTGTCATCCCACGATCCTGGAAAGTCCTCCATCGTTTTAGCCAAGATATTAACCAGAGTTTTGTTAGTTGCTTCAGCCTGACCATTCCCCTTCGGGTATGCCACCGTTGAAGTGTGATGAACAATGGAGTACTTGTCTGTGAGCATCGTTACTTCTGAGTTAACGAAGGGAGTCCCATTATCTGAGAGAATAACCTTTGGGATCCCAAAGCGGCAAATGATATACTCTCTGATGAAGCTACTTACTACCCCAGCCGTTGCCCTTCTAAGTGGTATTGCTTCAGCCCATTTTGTAAAGCACTCCGTTGCTACCAGTATCCATATCTTGCCCCTCGACGAAGGATGTATCGCCCCCACGAGGTCGAACGCCCAAGTGTGGAAAGGATAAGGCGTTGCCAGAGAGTGTAAGTCCACCGATGGGGCATGGATCATATTTCCATGAAGCTGGCAAGCCTTGCATTTTCGGACAAATTCGGCGGAGTCTTTCTCCATCGTTGGCCAATAATACCCCAACGTCATCAGCTGATCATATAACTTGGCCCCTCCCATGTGAGCTGGGTCATGGGCTTGTTTGAGGACCTCAGTTGCTTCTTCTTTTGTAATGCAACGCAACGGCCTGTTGAAGTACCCCCTTCGATAAAGCTGCCCCTCTTGGATATAGAACCTCGGGGCCCTTCGCCTTAGTCCCATCGCATCCAATTTCTCCGTTGGGACAATTCCACCCTGAATAAAGTCGATATAGGGCTGCCTCCAGTCTGTTTGGGCTTCAATGAAATGGCACTCAGCTGCTTCGAAAAATAGCTGACACTTATCACAATTCCGTTGTAGTTCTGCCGCATCCTGTTTCATTTTAGGCCAAAAATATCCCCCTCTTTGAATTCTCCTATAAAGAGGTATCTCAGTTGTTTCGCAGTGCTCCTCATGTGTTTTCTTCAACCTCCGCTCTGCCTCCTCTGGCCCAATGCATCTCGATAACCATCCCCCTGTATTTCTGAAGTAAAGATTTCCCCGGTTTGTAAAGTATTGGGCCAACTCTCTGAGTCCCATAGCTCCTTCGCCAGACTCCAGTTGCTTCCTGACCTCTCCTCTCCAACCCGCGTCTCCCTCCGTCGGTAGTATTGACTGTATCACCGAAGGAGCTGTTCTTCGTTGGATCGTAACAATAGTCGTATCGCTCCTCATGACCATCTTTTGAGCAATAGTGGCATAAGCGTCTGGATGTCGGTTCATTGTTCTGGAATGTCTTCTGATTTTGGCCCGATGGAACTGGCTGAGGAGCCTTTGAATGATCGTTCTGTACGGTGCCAAATTCATGTGTTTCAACGCATATTCTCCATTAACTTGCTGAATTACTAAGTTCGAATCACCCTTGATGCAGAGTGAACGAATTCCCCTTCGAAGAGCCTCCAGCAACCCTAGTACCAACGCTTCGTATTCTGCTTCGTTATTGGAGCAAGGGAAATCTAGTTTGTAGGAAAGGCAAATTTCCTCCGTTCCTTTTGAAAGGATGACCCCTGCCCCTCCTTTTTTTTCAGCCGAAGACCCATCGAACTGCATCGTCCATTCCTCATCGGTTGTGTCCAGATAGTTGGCTTGTAAGTCGTCTCTCGGAATGTCTTCTTTAGGTGGTTCAAACGTTCCTGATGGAAAGATTGCCAACAGATCAGCATACGCCTGGCTCTTGATAGCACGAGGAACCACACACTTTAAATCATATTCGGAGAGAATAAGGAACCACCTAGCTGCCCTGCCAATCAAGATAGTTCTAGCCAACAAGTACTTAATAGGATCACATCTAGTTACAATATGAATTGTAAAAGACAGCATATAATGTCTAAGTTTTTGTGCTACAAAGACTAAGGCCAAACAATGCCTTTCTAGGCTGCTATATCTAATCTCCGGCCCATGTATGATCCTACTGAGGTAATACACTGGCCGTTCTTGCCCGTCGATCTCCTGTGCCAGCAAAGCTCCAATGGACCTTGTAGTGGAGGTGAGGTATAGCTGCAACGGTGCTCCTGCCTGTGGAGGAACCATGATTTGCGGTGAAACGAGCAGTTTCTTCAACTCATCGAGGGACTCCTGGTGATCCTTTTCCCACCTGAACTTTGTGTTCTTTCGCAACAGTTGCATCAACGGGTGTGTTACCTCGGCCAATCCTGGTACAAATCTTCTGAGGTAGGAGACCTTTCCGAGGAAGCTTTTTAGCTCCTTCGCCGTTCTTGGGTACGGCATTTCTAAGATCGCGCGTTGTTTATCCTGGTCCATCTGCACCCCTTGTCGATCAACCACGAAGCCCAGAAACTTCCCACATGTTACTCCGAAGACGCACTTCAATGGGTTCATCCTTAGTTTATACTTCCTACATCGAGTAAACACCTTCTTTAAGTCATTTAGGTGGGACTCCTCCTTCTTCGATTTGATTACCAAATCATCCACATAGAATTCTACAAATTTGTGGAGGAAATCGTGAAAAATGGCCATCATTGTTCTTTGATAAGTAGCTCCCGCGTTCTTAAGTCCAAACGGCATTACTTTGTACATGAAATTGCCCAACGGGGTTCTGAATGCCGTTTTCTCTGCGTCCACGGGGTCCATCTTGATCTGATTGTACCCAACGTACCCATCCATGAAGCTATACATCTCATGTCCAGCCGTGGCATCTATCAAGCTATCGATGGAAGGTAGAGGGAACTCATCTTTGGGGCAAGCCCTGTTCAAATCTCTAAAATCCACACAAATCCTTATTTGATTCTTGTCCTTCTTCCCTACTGGCACAATGCTAGATAGCCACAGGGGATGTTGTATTGGTTTGATGAATCCTGCTGCCAATAAACGCTGAACCTCTTCCTTGATCTTCAAGTCCAACTCAGGTTTATAAGTTCTTGTTGCCTGTTTTACCGGGATGGCTGAAGGTGTCACGTTTAGCTTGTGGCAGCTCACTTCCTCATCTAGCCCTTCCATTTCGGTATACTTCCACGCAAAGACATCTATGAACTCCCGAATTAGCCCAACCAGGGCTTCTCGCTTCGCCTTACCGAGATCCTTCGCGATGAAGATGGGCCTTGGGTCTTCCCCTTCTCCTGCCAGGTTCAACCGCTCCAACTCTTGTGCCTGGGGCTTCGGTTGATTTGCCATGTAGTCTGGTTCTTCGGCGACCTCCTCCACGAACTCCTGTATGTTGGAGTTGTCTATCACCATACACTGTCCCTGTTGATCTATCAAGAAACACTCATATAACGGGTCAGCCCCATCCTCGGTCTCTTCGGCCGCCCGCTCACATCGTTATAAACGGTATACCACCTTCCCCTCCTCAGTGATCACCTTCTTGCATTGCCTGTTGGTAGCTGTTGCCAAGGCCTTCCTCTTCCTTTCTCTCGAAGCCTCAGCGATTCTTCCTCCTGAAAAGCGACTCAGCACGCTTTGCCGTTGGACCTCATGCTCCACAGGATCCATTCTAAGCTTTACTTTGTTTTTGAGCTGCTTCGTAGTACCTTGGGGTCGAGGGATCACCTGATGGGTTTCTTCGGCCCTCACCCCTTCATTATTCGTGGCTTCTTTGCCTTGCTCGTTCAGAGGCCCCATTCTATCTCTGATCGAGGGAACCCATGCCCCCTCCATTCTTCTTGTTAGGACTCGAGCATCTTCCTCCAACTCCGTATAAAAGGCCGCATCCACAAAGTGAGCTTCCTCGATGGCGAAGGGCCTTTTTGTAGCCCTAATGGTCACTTCTGTTCCTTTAACATTCGCCTTGGCGCATTGATGATATGTTGAAGGAACTAAACCTTGATTGTGCATCCATACTCTTCCTATTAGTAAATGATAGGAAGTTGCACTTTCTATTACATGGAACTTGATGTGGGAACTCAGATTTCCCATTACAATTCCCACATTCACATACCCAATGGATTTGGAAGATTGGTTGTCATACCCTGAGATTACCAGAGGCATGGGAACCAACCTTTCTTCTGGGATATCAGCTGCGTGGAAGGAGTTGATCGGCATAATGTTGATGGAAGCACCCCCATCCATAAGCGTTCTTGCAAAACTAACCCCGTTGATACTGGCCGTCACATACAAGGGCCTGTTATGAGGGAACCTTACAGCTCTATCTGCATCGCTGAAGGTCACCTCTGATAGGAACTTTTTTACCAGCCTCGCCATGGGTCCTCTCCATTTCAGCGAGGGAATCGCGTCCTTCTTCGCGATGTCAAGGATCGCCCGAGTTATCTCCAGTCTGCTCTCCTTTGGTATCCCCACTTGATCGAAGAACCAAGCGAACTTTGGGGATTTTGAAACTGCGCTGTATTCTATGACTGGACCTGTTTCCTCGCCCTCAACGCTATAGGCGTCTTCTGCGTCCCTAGCACTTGCTTCATCATACGCCAGAACTACGTTGGCCATTCCTCTAGTGCAATACTCAAGTGCTTTATCGAACTCCCTCGTTGCCCCTCTCCCCTCTCGCTCTACCTCTTCATCATAGGCCGTCACAACATTGGCCCCATGCGCCGGGAGCGGGTTATTGTTAACGTTTTGTGGGGGAATTTGCAGCGTTCCCGCCTTCACGTACTTGTCTATGATTCTTCGCAGCGTGAAGCAGCTTTCTGTTGGATGCTGGACCTTTCGATGCACCTGACAATATTTGGGATTGGCCCTAGTTGCCACGTCGGGCTCCTCTATCGGGACACCTTTTGGCTCGTAAACCGTTCCGCCTTGGACCATTGCGTTATAGCAACTCATAGCCTCCTCCACCGTACAAGGCAACGGTGGCGGGTCTTCCCTATCCCTTCCGAACTTTCTTTTGTTGTCCTTCCTCTGAGCCTTGCCCCCATCTTCTCTCTCGACATATCCTACCCGTGGGGCCTGAGTCCTTCCCCCGATGGGTTGTATCGTCTGTCTGAACATCATGGGGGCTACTACCGGGCTAGGTCGCACCACCAACGATATATTTCTTGCAGATTTTAAGAAAGCTGAAAAAGTTCCCTCGCGTGTCTCATTGATCAAGTGACAGATATACTCAGGAAGTAATCCCTCAGCACAAATTTGTAGTAACCTGGCCTCCTTAGCTTCTTCCCTCACGTCAAGGGACCTTTCCCTAAACCTTCGGATATAGGCCACTACCTCCTCTCCTGGCCTTTGCCTCTCCCTGCCAAGTTGGGTTAGGGTGAACTCATCTTCTGCCAAGAAGAACTTTTGGACAAACAATACGTGCATCTCCTCCCACGTGGGGACACTATTGGGAGGCAGGTGAGAATACCAAGTGTAGGCCTTATCAGTCAAGGATTTGGAAAACTCCCTCAGCCTAAGCTTTTTGTCATTGCAATGCGCCCCCAGGTGCTCGACGAAACGCTTGATGTGCTCCTTCGGGTTCCCCCCTTCCCTGAATATTTTTCAAAGGTAGGGGGAATATAGTCCTTCGGGTAGGGTTCGTCATTGTACTCCTGGGGGTAAGGTGTCCGGAAGTCGTCGTAGACTGCTGCCACCTCGCCCACAGCCTGCGAGGAAGACTGCATGAACTTCAGCATCTCCTTCTGCATCTCTTTTCTCATCTCTTCCAAGGGCGAGGCCACTGGGGCCACCTGCAACGGAGCAGATGGTTGAGCGCTCGTTGCAACTGGAGCGAACGTTATCGGTTGCGCCGTTGAAATGCCTGAGCCGCCCACAGTGGGATTCACAACAGAGGGTACACTTGCTGGTACCGCTCCCGTAACGCCTGCCCCTGGTGGGGCCCCTGGGGCCACTCCTGGTGTCACGAAGGCACTAGTCTCCAATCCTCCCAGCATAGTGGAAGCTACTGGGGTTTGCAAAAACTCGTAAAATTTGCTCATGAGGAGCGCCATCTGGGTAGGTCCCAGCCCTACGCTCGTGGAGGGTTGTGCAGCCCCTGGGACGCCTATCGTTATTGGAGCCAGCGGTATCTCTCCCCGAGGAGCCCCATCTCTTAGGGCCTCCTGCTCCCTTGCAGCTTGTTCTTCATTATGCTGTATGTCATCAAAATTGAGTCTTCTAGTAGCGTTATCCTGCGCCATACTCCTTCTCTAGAAGGATGCCTCCCCAGCAGAGTCGCCAAATGTAAGAGGGTACTTTAGATTATATATGTGGAGGCGTAACCCCTATTGAGTATGGTAACCACGAGTTAAATTAGCCAACACCCTAGACTAATTATAGGAAACACACACACAAAACTCAATGAAGATGGACTCAGTTTAAACTCACAAAGCCTCTCGTGTATGACTCAGGGAATAATAATGAACTTTAGAAGTGACTTAGCTAGAGGGAGAGGGAAATAAGCACCCTAGATACATCCTGATAGGCAGGTAGCAACACACCAAACTCCCTCAAGAATCTCTGTCAAATATTAAAAGCTTCGCAATAAATGACAATGGTGAGTCCGTGAACTCTCTAGTTTTGCAATGATTCTTTTTCTTAATTCTCCAAAAAAGATCATCCTCTCCTCAAAGGTGGTTGGGGTCCTTAAATAGCCCCCCACACCACCCCCGAGGCAACTCAGTCATTAAAGAGTATGAAAGACATCCCTCATACTTTATGTCACAACATTAAATGCCTGATGCACTAGTTGTCTCCACGTCATAAACATTAAATGCCAAGACATGCCTTTTGCCTATCCACTGTGTGTCAGGGGTTTGTTGTCGCAGAGGTGGTTCACCAACTACCTGACAGCCCCAAATACCACAGCGGTTTACTCAAGTGTATGTCTGACAAACGTTTAGATGGCTAGTGACATCACCCATAGTAGATGTGACATTAAGTATAGGGTTGTTTGGTCCATAACTTAATGCCCGATAGAACTCCAAGCTGCTCCGCTTGAGGTTCCACGGTCAGGGTCCTTCGGTGTTTTACCAGGTGTATCTAAGGTAGTCAGGACAAGCCCCAACGGTGCCTTACTTCTCAATCCTCCAAACCAGGTCCCTCTAAAGTTCCCACAGTGAGGTCATTCGATAGAGCATGAAAGCTCTCCCAGGCCCTGCCAAGCCTGGTCTCTCGCAAGTACCGTTTGACCTCATACAAAACCCTTTAGTTATTATCGTTACGTCATTACAATCGTTAGAGCTTACAGAAATCCATAATGAAAGTACGATGTGATTAAAACAATAAGCTAATATATGAGTTGCCACGCTGAGCTGCCTCTCCAAGATGTCACGCTTGAGTTGCCACGCTGAGCTGCCTCACAAGATGTCACGCTTGAGTTGCCACGCTGAGCTGCCTCACCAAGATGTCACGCTTGAGTTGCCACGCTGAGCTGCCTTGCTGAGCCTCAAGCCCCCACCCCTACAGTGGTATTGACTTGAATAATGAATTAATGTAGGGAAATATGATTAAGAGATATTAATAAATGTGAAAAGAAACATAATTGGTGTAGGAGGGTGTCCCCACCAAAGGGTGGTTAACTTAGTCAAGCAGACTGATTGATTCACGAAGAAAGAGAAGGAAAGTTGCCCAATGCACCCACCTCGAAAACTCTTCAAAAGAGTGTCTCGAAGGTTCAACCTCGAAGATCATGCACAAAAGTGGCTCGAAAGACCTACCTCGAAGAGTCTACAATGAACCTGGTTCGAAGGATCCAATTCATAGATCAATGTCATCTAGATGACAATAGTTTGTAATAAATAATAGAATACTGTGTCATTAACTTTATCTTATAAATGTATGTTGAGTGAGGTTGTTTAATACCCACGACGGACCATGCCTAGTAGATCATGAGAGAGCTAATATGCTATATCCAACAACCTCCTATTGGGAACCTCGTAGGAATATGTTTTGGAGGATTGAGAATAAGGCAACGTTGGGAATACAGTTACTAACCCTCTTGACACACTTTGGAAAAAACTTCATTCAGAACAAATGGTCACTCGAGCCACCTATCATCCGAGCAACCTCGTAATAGATACCAGCCCAACTGACTGATGTGACCAGCTACCGAACAAAGTCAGTACTTAAACTACTTTCTAACGTCATAACATTTAGAATCCAGGGACTCGAAAATGGGGAATTATTCTCACTATTTAATTGGGTTTATCCTTAGGATGAGATGTCTAGTTCACCAAACCCGACCATTTAGCCATCCTCAACTAAGCCTCAAGTTGACATATCATGCCCCTATTTAATTCCCACAATAGTTCCAGCGTATAGAATGGTTTATCGCCAAACCCATGAGATCCCATGAATTTAATGCAATATCTTGTGCATTTAATTCATCCAATCAGACTGATCACATCAAGCTTACTCGACAAGCCTTACCCCCCATATACACACACCGAATTAAAAAAGTTAGAGGAGAGAGAATTCTGATCCTGGAATTGCGGCCCAAATTCATCCATAATTGAGAACCACCGTGAGAACATTAACTCCCCACACCCATTAAATACACTCATCAGTGAGCATTAACTGATCTTGAAGTTCCTACGTTGCCTTCATTGTGCCTAGAGTCCTTGTTCTTTCTCCCTCCGACCATGCTACCTGCTGGTCCCATCTATTTATTGTGCTTATCATGCATCTTTTCTACCAATATGCCATTTAATATAAGTCTGAATATTAAATTTCCTTGTCTTTGATTCACCTGTGGCCACTGTCAACATTTAATACCTAATGGTGTTAATCTCGGTCTTGATAAGGGGTTACGCCTCACTTAATACTAAATGTATTTGTAGAACCCACATCTTACATTTGGCAACTCTGCTGGGGACACTAGTGTTAGAATTACTTTGAGGAAAAACATATAAGGAGGTGGGGCAATTTCTTAAACTCAACTCTGTGGGTGGGAATATCTCAACCTCAGGGTACATGGGTTCTTTCAAAATGTTGGTTTGAAAATGGACCAGTTGGTTTTGCCAGAACAAGTTCATGTAATAGCCGATCACTTCCCTCGAGCCTCTTTGCTCAGGACCACATGATTAGATGGATAACTGGCACAAAGACTTACGATATCTCAAGTCAGATATTTCGTACATGCAAAAGAAATGTTTGTGGGTTTTTCACGGGTGAAATGGCTCAATAAAGGGGATCCTTAATCATAGGAAAATTGAATGGCTACACGACGGGGGTTGTAAACATAATAGAAAGAAGACCACTCTGTATATGAGGGAAAGTAAGAAGGGATTAACAAAAGAGAAACATTTTTCTTAGGAAAATTCCTAGCAAGAGCTTCATCAATAGGAGCAATGGGGCCATCCTCCTCAGCAAAAAATTCATTTGAAAAAAAATTGATCCACCCCAACATAGGGGCGATGTAATAACCTTTCTGATCAATCGATCAGGGAAACAAGGTGATTTTTAACGGTTTTATTCTTCTAGCAACAAATACGGGGCATCCTTATGGGCTGAGAATGGGAGTAATTGCCACCAGGAGCATAATTAGAAAAATAGGCATAAAGGAAAATTGTTAAACGGACATTTTTGACGTAATTATATACATCAAACCTGCCGATTCTCCGTGCAAAATATGCCACCACACGATCCAACCAGGTGAACAAGAAACCAAGAACGATGGTAGCAAGGGGGATCTTCATGCCGCTCGTCATCCGAACAACCATGTTGATTAAGTCATTTTGGGGGTAATCATGGGGCTTGCTCGAAAGGTAGACTTGCGATAACATCACCCAAATATATCCCGACAACTCAATTTTGGAATTTAAGCCCTTCCCTGGTGAGGGATGTTCAAACACCTATTTCCCTCAGGCGTTCTCCTTGGCCGCCTTGCGGTCCCTAATAACAACTTTCTCTTCAATGAAATAAAACTACCGAATCACTTCAGAATAGGTGCACTTGTTGTAAGTGACCATGAAATCCTTTACCACTACCTTTAATTCATCTCTCCATGTTTTTTCTTAGCTGGAGATGACCTCTTAGAAAAAATTATTAAAATCGACAACTTCTAACCCCAGAAGCTCACAATGATCTTCCAGGGTGATGGTGAACTCACCCAGGCAACCACAAAAGTGTGTAACCTCTGGTTCCAACAAGAAATCAGTAATTGGAGAGCCGTGTTATTTTTGGCTAGGGTAATATCACCCATCCAGAGAGAGTAAGATAGACCAAAAAGAGCTAATTGAACATAATATTTATAATGAATATACTCAGTCCAAGGGCCCAACACATCTCAAGCGCTAGAGGAATATTCAAACTCTACCTTCGAATAGGGGAAATACCCACATTCAATGCGAAAATGAGTAATAATAGCGGTGGGGATATACACAAAGTCTTCAGCATCCTCACCCTCCTCCATTTGAAGATTAGGGTCCTCAGTAAGCACCGGTTCGCTGGGGAATCTCTCCGCTATTTTCTAAAAGAAGTCATTCTTGCCAAAGTATGGAGCACGGTGGTAGCGTGCCCACTGGTGTTGATACACCTAAGTCTCAGGAGAAGCGCTGCTGGAGGAGTGGGTTAGTTTTACGATAGGTGCATGGAAGTTTAGAGAGATGAGGACGAAAGGTCATGTTGAAGGAGTGAAAGAGACAAAGATGGAAAACTCTCACAAAACCTCAATAAAAGATAATAGAATGCCAAAGGTGATTATTGGAAATGAGGATACCCTTTTTTATAGGGGCAACGTGGACCCCAAAAGGAGTAAAAAAGTGAAGCTTTGAAAAATGTAATAATGAATGGTTTAGCTTGTGTGGCCGTCAAGCACGCGCGATTGCAAAAAATCAAAAGTTGCAATGATGATGCTTCAGGGGTTGACATGAAGATTATCATCATTGATTACACTCGAGTACCCTGGGGTTGTCATGTGTCACAATACTGAAGAACAAATGACAATTTCATTTAATGCCACATGCTTGGAGTCTTGTCTGTCTTGGGGAATGAAGATATTTTGGAGAAATTTGAATAAACCTCTTCCTTTCCCCCAAGGAAAAGATTGAAGATAAACAAAGGGTTTAGTATAGATAATTTTTCATGCAATAAATAAATATATTTACGAAGAGGAAAATGTAGGGGGTGTCCCCACCAAAGGGTGGTTAACTTTGTCAAGTCGATTGATTGATTCGTGAAGAAAGAGCAGGAAAGCTGCCCTATGGACCCAACCCTAAGACTTTTCACAAAATTGGCTCAAAGGACCCACCTCGAAGATCCTTCACAGAAGTGGCTCGAAAGACCTTCCTCGAAGATTCTCCAACGGACCTCGTTCGAAGGATCCAATTCATAGATCAAAGTTACATGAGTGAAAATAGTTTGTAATAAGTAATAGATTATTGTGTCATTTACTTTATCTTATAAATGTATGTTGAGTGAGGTTCTTTGATATTCATGAGCAACTATGCCTGGAATGGCATGGGAGAGCTAACATACTCTATCGATTAACCTCTTCTTGGGAACCTCGCAGGGACATGGTTTATAGGATTGAGAATAAGGAAACGCTGGGAATACAATTACTAACGCTCTTGGCAAACTTAAGCAAAAACTTCATTCGAAATAAATTGTACTCGAGACACCTATCAGTCGAGCATACTTGTTACAGATATAAGCCCACCTGACTGATGTGGCTAGATACCTAACAGAGTCACTGTTTAAACCACTTTCTGACATCATAACTTTTGGCATTTATGGACTCAAAAATGTAGCACTTAAGTGGGTTTATCCTTAAGATGGAAGGTCTAGTTCTCCAAACCTTACCATTTATCCATCCTCAAGTAAGCCTCAAGCTGACATGTCATGTCCCTTATTAATGCCCACATTACTTCCAACCAGTAGAATGGCTTCCCGCCAAAACCATGACATCCTATGCATTTAATGCAATATCTTGAGCATTTAATGAACCCAATCAGATCAATTGCAAGTAAGCTTACTCGAGTAGCCTTTCCCTCCATATATATACACCTGATGAATAAGTAAAAGGAGAGCGCATTCTGAGCCTAGAATTGCTACCTAAATTCCTCCACAATTGAGAACCATCGCGAGAACATTAACTCCCCAAACCCATTTAATACACTCCGCATTAAGCATTAGCTACGCTTGAAGTTCCTACCTTACCTTCATTATGCCTAGAGTGCTTAATCTTTCTCCCCCGATCATGCTACCTGCTGGTCCCATCTATTTATTGTGCTTATCTCTAACACCCCACATGCCTAAAAAAGACACACGGTGTGCTACAATGATAAAACTAAACTAAATCCATCAATCAACAAGTATAGAGCATCTAAATCCATCTCTATAGCGCCCCAAATCCGCTCTAGCCTACCACTAAAAGAAAATATGGGGCAGTACACAATACGACAGAAAACATGCTCAATAAATATTAACGGTGAATAAAACGTAACAATACGAGTACGAATATTCAAATCAAATGCGAATCTCAAAAGCATTTTTATCTATATAATTTCTCAATAGCACATTAATCTGAGTCACCAGGCCTCACCACCATACCGCGCCTATGCATTCTTAAGTATATCTGAAAAAAGGAATATTAGCGGGTGCCCAACCTCCGTGCCATATTAAAATCTCATGACAACATGACCAACAAAAATAATTATACCACATGAATCAAATTAGACTCCAACAATAATTTTTCAGATTCCAAAGAATTTAGCAATTCAAATATGAATAAATAATCACACGAAAATAACGGGAATAACACTCGTGAGATTGAGGAGCATATTGTGTAAGACCCCATACCTTAAACCACCAAATAGAACCAACATGAATCATCACATAATTTTAGACTCAAAATATATTCACACTATCACGTAATTCTCGCCAAAATAATCAAATCTTGTTCTAGCCCAAACTCGAGAAAACACTAAATAAACCTTCTAATCTAAGGTTGAAATCTTGAATAAGTTTGGGGCTATGATTTGTAGATGAAAGGGAGTAATTTTGGAGAGGTCTTCTGGTTGAAAAGTTTGAGAAAAAGTGATTTCAAAAGTCAAGCCAGAAATTAGTTGTGATATATAAAGGATTAAGAGTTTGATTAAGAAAAAAGTTATAATTAGACACAAATACTAAAAAAAAAATATTCCAGATGATCGGACCATTGGAATTTGATGAAATTTTATATAGAATTATCTATAGACGAGAGAAAGCTGCAAAAAAAAATTAGCTCGATCGGACAGTTCAATATTTTTAAATATTGTTTTTTCTAGAGAGTTTTATGTTTTGAGGACTTTAAGAGAGTTTTATGTGTTGATGACTCTTCTATATAATAAAAATTCAATTAAAACTCCATTTTAATTCTGATTCCAATTCCGTTTGAATTTATTTTTTCAAATATAAAAACCATCATTTTAAATTATAAAATTTATAAAATCCAAACTTTTATTTTTCTCCGATTCCCAAAATTAATTTAAAAATTCCCAATTAAAAAAATCTAGGTTCTTACACTTTCATGCATCTTTTCTTCCAATATTCCATTTAATATAAGTCTGAATACTAAATTCTATTGTCTCTGATTCACCTGTGGCAACTGCCAGCATTTAATACTTAACGATCTTAGTCCTGATCTTGATAAGGGGTTACGCATCACTTAATACTAACTATATTTAAAGAACCCACATCGTATAATTGAAAATTGGGTATTTGGTTTAGTTTAATGTACTCTCCTTGGTAGTTGTGTTTATTCACTTTCCTCCCATCATTATTTATTTTTCTTATTGTTAATTAAAATAGTTTATTATGATATTTACCCATTTAAAATGCTTATAATAGGGTTCATGAACCCTAATTGGGAAAATTAGTCTTTATTCTTACAGTGGGATATGACCCATCGCTATTGACTAACCTTTTTTGGATAGGTTGTTGGGTAATATTATAGTTTGTTATTATCTTGACTTTGCATTAGACTGGTTCACTTTCTAGTGGTTTATTTATGAGACAGTTGTATTTGTGATTTAGTGGGTTATCTGACCCCACAATTGGTTTTTAATTTTTGGTTGGAAAGATTAGGTTGACGATAAATTCTTCACTTGAAGTTTATTTTGTTGGAGTTTTGGCATGGTGATGGGTCTAATGTGGTTGATGGCTTATTTGTTAAGATTATTTGAAAATTACATCTTGTGGAAAAATAAATGTCTCTTACTTTTTACCATGTGTTAATAATTATTTTTGAATTCTACAATCTTGCAAATATTGGCATCATGGCCTAATCACTCTCAATGGAAAAATATGTGGGGTGTTGGAGAGAGATTTTGGCTACTTATCTAAAAAAAATTATCTATTGTAATCTTCGATATTATGGATTTGTGGACACGTTCATGTTGTGTTTTTATTTATGTAAAGTTCTATAATATCAAGTCATTTTACTTTATTATTTATTTATATCTAGAAATTTTTTATTTATCATGCTTATTATGTTGGTTTCTACTAGTAGAGATGACGGTAAGGATTGTATCAGTTATGTGGAGATATGAATATTTCCAATGTATTATTGTATATTGTTTTATTCGGATTTATAAGTTTTTACATGACACTTATCTCATTGAGCACATTCTATCATTATATGAACATTAGTTTGCTCAATTTTACTGAATTTTTTATATATTGTCAGGTTCTATCCCGTTTCCATTCTAGGAAAAGGGAAAAGATTTAGGATTGATTGGGATCATTTGTTAAGGGGTTTTATTTTAGTGCATGCATTGTATTTCCTAATTCTTTTTTATTTTTTATTACTAGCTTGTATTCTTTATACGTCATGTGGTATCTGTTAGTGTGAATGACACACATGGCTTGTTATGTTGTTTTATCATGGATTGCAAAGTATTACATCAAAATCGAGGCAGTCTCGTAGGGATTATGGAGGGGTAAATTTATGTATAGGTATTTAATTCAGCTTTTTTGGATCTTTTCAAATTTTAGTTTTGTCCCATAATAGAAAGAGAGAGAGAGAGAGAGAGAGAGATTTGTGAGGACATATTTTATACCCCTACATTTATTTTGTATTGGATTTATTCCTGAACAAACTCATTATGTCGCCATTTCATTGTATCGAGTCTATTGAGTTTTAATTTTATATCATTGAAAATAAAGATACAAAGAAGTGTGACACTATTATACATGAATACACCTTTCAGACGAGAGACAATTTGAGTTTGGCTAAAGTTTTCATGATTTGTATTTTCTTTAGTTTATATTTTAATGCAGTGATTTCACTAGAAAAAACATGATTTAAAAATAGTGGAAAAGTTTTTTTACTGTTTTTTATTTGACAAGAACCCAAAAAAAATAAGGATTTCCTTCGAGAGATATTTTATCGATCAACAAGAATTTGATTGAGGTCATTATTTTTCAACTAGCGGGCCAAGTAAAATAACCCGATCAAGAGCACCTTGTAACACCCCCAATTTTCTATACCCAGTTGATCAGGCTCTACACCAAGCACAACGATCTTTATGAAATTTACCTCATTCTTAGCATCGACGATAAATAAAAAAATGATAGTAAATATAAACCAAACATCGAGAACATAAGAATAATATTGAACGATAAATTACCAAAATTGAACTAAAATAATATAATCTCCAATGAAACTGAATCAATGAATATGAGTTCCAAGAATGCACAAGTCTCCAACTGAAATGATAATGAAACTATTAAATACAAATATTATTAGACTAAAAAATTTGGAAATGAAACAAATCCTATGCCAAGCATGATAAACTGGATATCTGAAAATTTGCAACTCTGGCTGCCCAGTCCGACTCTAACTGCTAATTCATACTCCTCATGTAAAAGAATGATAATGCCTAGGGAGAAAGGTTTTAAATATTTACGTCACCTCCCTAAAGTTGAAAGAAATATTAAGTTTCTTAAAAGTATTAAAATGCGACCCATTTATGCCCCATGCCATCACCCACCGACAATCATGCATGCATACGTAACCTCTCCTCTATCTCGACAGAGTTATAACTAAATACACCCAATCAAAGTCAAATGCCACAACACTAGTGATAAAAATAATAAATCTCATAACTACAACACCAAATACCAATAGTCTAGTGCCACATTGTCTCCCAACTCCCAACCTTAGTAAGACGCGTGTGTGGGACGTCTCGTAAGAGAAATATAAATAAATAACCCCCAGTCGACTTCTATTTATCTTAGATGCTCATTGAGTTTAATTGGCCTAAGATTCACCAACATTTTCCGCGAAAGTCAATCATTTCAAATGGGTAAGTCGTAAGGACCCCCGAAATAGTATCTCCTAACTCACGACTAAACTAGACTCCATACATGGGATGTCTTGAAAGAGAAATCCAAATAAGGAATCCCATAATACTCTTATGTTCAGAAGAACTGATCGTTTGAGTCAATAATATGAGACTCATTAGGAAAATTGCCCTGGAATCCAACACGTGTATACTCCCATAAATGTTAATATATCATGTCGTCAGGGGAAATCAACCATCCTGAACCTACCACAAAAAGAGTATTACTACAACTCATAAAGTCCATTCTCAAACCTACAAGATATAACCAATATTATTCACTCAACTCTGTTCATTTATCATCCAAACAGATAGATCCCAAAATAATAATTTCCAATGGATGGGCGATATTATAACTTAAGCAACACATAGTTCATATCATTTTTTACACTACTCTAACAAAAAGCCACTGGAAAGGATATACCAAATTGTGCATTGTTACTAGTTTATTCTCACTACCATTGAAATAATCCCATTGTATTTTCAATAATTCCCTATTTAGTTGCACCTCCCTTAATTACGTTTTTCATAAACTAATGTAATTCTAAATTAGCCTTATAGTTACATCCGATTCCCAAGATTACCAACACATGTATATATATACCTGTGCCTGAAGGCACGATGCTACTCTTAGAAAGTGAATATCATTCATAGGCGTATAATGCTAGGAGGCATCCACACATGGATTTCAACAATTTAAAACTCAAAAAAATAAATAAATTCGAAGCACGTTAAACATAATACAAAAAAATATATCCTTAATTAGTCCAACTTTTGATTCTTCAATTAAGGCGTATAATGCTATCATGCATCCACATAATATAGACTTTAAGAAACAATATGAAATTTAAGAATCAAGTTTTACGACCATTTCTTTAAAATTATAAGTTGTATATTCAACATGTAACACCGTAACATTAAGGTATCTAATACCAAATGCATCAAGGGAGAAACTCCTTAACTCTACACCTAAAATCATAAAAAGTTACAGTAGACAATTTTTTAATCTTACTAACACTAAAACTATATGAAATTTATAATATTTCAATATCCTATTTGATGACCCTTAAATGCAAGTAAGCTAGTCTAGAATTCTGCATAATTTTTTATGCAAAATATTTATGGCGTCTCGTGAAGTTTCTGTGACTTTCTCTATTAGCTTGCGTCAATGTCCACGACTTGGTCCTTTGCTTCCCTTGCTCCGACACCTCGATGGTCATTTCAAATACTCCAAACACAAATCCATATCGACTAAAAAGTTAGGGTGATTAAAGAGATCCATGTGAAATTAGGGAAAAGAAAATAATGAAAAATATGTTGATACTCATACAAAAAACCATCATGATATCAAGAGAGGATACCTATGATGAAGAGAGGTAAGTTTTCGGCATCAATAGTTGAGAATGATTACATCGGTAATTCTCAACTGGAACTGATCAAAGTTATGATACTGATAGAAGTTGATATTTTATTTCTATAGTATCAATATCAGAACTTTTTGTAGCCCATGCTAAAAAATTGACGGGCATACTTTGTTGCTAGTTAAATCAAAATTTTCAGTATTTTTTTTATTTCAACCTCTAATAAAAAAACTCCTAGCCTTGCCTCCGATCATGATACTAAATGCATTTGCAACCAATTTCAGATTAGATATTTAAAATACAATTACTAAAATGACTTACATAAAAAACACCAAATTACACTTCTGAGGATCCAAATCAGGGATTAGAAGCTAAAGGCCAAAGAACATAATAAACATATATGCAATCAAACTTACCTAAAACATCATTAGCGGTGAGCCTTTTCGAAGGATCAACATAGGAGTGATCAAGTCCTTAGCAGATTCTGATATGTGGTCCGGTCGATTAGTAGAGAATCGAAGATCTGCATCTCTAATAGCGTCGAAGATCTTCGATTTGATCTTTCCTCAAGGGGGTACCCCATTGAGAAGAACGTAGGTAATAACTCAAGCACTCCACACATCAGCAGCCTGATTATAACCTCCTTCTAGCACCTCCGGAGCTATATAAAAATGGACTCCCACCAGTCCCATATAAACACTGCCTATTCATACAAAACCCTTGTCATTAAACTTGCATATGTTAGTGATGTTCAAATCTTTTTTGTCTTAGGTTGTTGTTCCTCACTCAAAGAAATCTAACAACGTATACTATTATATTCCACAATTTGTAATAAATATTTATATTAACATACGGTTCGCCAAATATAACAATGTAATACTTATATTACAATTTGAGAGTTACCTTTTTGAGCCAGCATCAACAATGTAATTCACCTTTTTTGAGCCGACAGTAAAACTCATACAAAGCATCAACAATGCAAATAATAAAGGATTCAAACCTCATAAATGTAATAAAAAGACAATCCATTATGATGGCGTGGCCAGATATTAGCTATAACAAATTTTTTACATAACAAAAATCATAAGATTTTTTAAGACTGATTGAATATAGTATGAACCAATCAATATATCATAAGGTGCTGCAAACCCAATCGATATATCAGGAATATTTTCACACCAAAAAATGTTTTGTATAAATTATTCTGTGTAAGATTACACTATAAAAGGCATTGCGTATACCTGATTTGACCAAACGATCCAAAAATATCTGAGTTAGCTTCCAATATTTGATTGGTGATGATCGCGAAACAGTAACCAAGCAAGGATCAATACAGTTAAAAATCAAACAAAATAATAAATGATTAGTAAAAATCCAAGGAAAGTAGCAACCTTTAATAATGTGTTCTTTTTTCCATCCTTTAATAATTTGCAACCAAGCATGGATCAATACCCCCCCCTCCCCAATTGTTTTTTACAGTTTTTAGTTCACCACCCTATGCTCATGATTTGTAACAAAATATTATATATTTCATTATAACCATTATTTTCCTCTTCGCAATTGAAATCAGGCATGAATAAATGAGTTGATAAAAAAATTACGGAACCCTATAGGTTAGTATTATAAAGAAATTTTCATTCACGTAATCTGGGATTGTATGATTTATTAGTTCTCTAGCATTCAGTGTTGCTACGTAAATATGGTATCTGTGAATATTGAAAACCCAAATGATTCAACATTTCTATGGGACTTATTACATAAATATGCTTGAAACCTCGCAAGAAAGGTGTTAGGGTTATCATCGATATAAGACTTACTAATTTTAACATTGATTTGCCTTTGGGGGATACAGTTATAGGGTTTTTAATTTCCTACCAAAAACCTCCGCGATAAATAAATTGAAGAAAAAATATATTTATAATGACTGGTAAGGTTTCTGATTCATCTCTAAAATTCGTTGTAGATATAATAACTGGGGCCACATTCGGGTATGATTTTCCTATTTTACTTTTGGAAGTTTCCTACCCTTCTTCACGGGTTTACTCTTAAAGGAAAAAAGGCATATTTGGGCTTTTGAATGAAACAATATCTTATTTGAAAGATTGTAAAGGTATTTATAACAGGGCAGTATCAATCTTGTCTGGAAGTTGCTGATCTTATTCTATCACCACCATATACAAGATATTCAATTAGTTGAACGAAAAAACAATACACATTTACAACAAAATTTAGGTCTAAGACTCATTAAAAATCCACACCATAAAATACTTGAATTTCATAAATCAACCCTCAATAACAAAATCTGTGGAAACATAAATAATCATATATACTATTCAAACTGTTCAAAACACAACTAAATATATCAATCATAAGAAGACTCACTTTACCACCTTATTGTTTGAATTGTTGATTCATACCCATACTCATTCAGAGAGATATACACCTGAATACAACTAAAAAATTGTGGGCATAATAAAGACTTGTATGTATAAAGGGCTCGAAGACTATGTCACAAGAGTAAAAGAACCCAAACATAAATCAATTTTTCTTGACCGCCGAACGAACAATTTAAATTGAGCATAATAAATAAAGTATTGAACTTGTATGGTTCTACTTTTCCGTATTGGTTGAAGAAAATGAACAATTAAAGTATGAGAATTCACTGTTGTTAATAGTAACTATTGTCAGCCCACTATTTCCCTTAAAATCCTTCATCTTGTGATCTCCATCTAAGTTAACTAATTTTTAATATTAAGACCATATCAAATGAGATGATATGACTCAATTGTTGCCATGTTCTAGTGAATAGAATAATATCACCATTATATATTATGAAACAGAAACACCTCATTGCAGGACCCTTTAGTAACTCAAGCTTGAGAAAACTGTAGTCCAGAGTCTTTACTGATTCCAAAAATTTAATACAACAAATAATTACAACCCAATTATTATAGAAAACAATAAAAAACAACTGTTCCACTATTTAATTTCATGGTTCTATTATACCAATTCCATTTTATATCAATAAAATGATTTTATGCCATTGCTACCAAACACCATGATAAAATGGGAACTGATAAGAAAATGCAGAGATTAGGTTCAGGCTTTATATAATAATGTGAGAAAAAATAAAAAATTAGGAGATATACATATGAAGGAATAATCAAATCTAAGTCAATACTACAATTCAAATGCTTATTTCCCTATACCACTAAAGGATTATGAAAGAAAAGGAAAAGTAAGAAAGTTAAGAGTTGGTTGGCTGAGATGAGAGGTAAACCGGCCATGTAAAATTAAATAACAAAGTGAGAATCAATATGTATAATTAAATTAACTCAGAAAACCAAAAATTTAGGCACTAATATAAAATAGGGACAAAAATACTACCAATAAGAATGAGAAAACCCCAAAATCATCTGTCGCATTCAAAGTACCTGTTAAATGTAAATTATTTAAACATATGGATCAGATTACAAAACGTAAAAGGATGAAACCTTAGAATAGTGTGGATAAGCTACGAAATCCACCATTTGAAACCAAAACCATGTGAAACCTAAAAGTAGAAACTAAATCGTAATTCCTAAAATTGGTTAAACCTAAAATTGAAGCAATAAAACCCTAAAATCAAAATCATTCAAAACATGCCTAAGAAAATGGGAAGCATGGAGAGATGAGTAGTTGAGAGGTGTAGTGGCTAGGGCTAAGATGTGGTAGTAGCTTTTGTGGAAGTAGATTCAATGTGGAGTGAAAATGAGGTGAAGGGAGAAAGTGATAGAATGAGAAAGAGAGAGGGTATTCTTGTCAAATGAGGGTCGAGAAGAGAGAGAGAGTGTGTGCTTTGGTAATTAGTATTTGGCCACAAGGGTATAATTTCCTATATTACCCATGTATTTGAATTTTGGGGAAGGGGAGGAAAGTAAATGAAGGGTCAAATATTTAAGGGTCAAAAGTGGTAAGAGGGGTATTTTATTCTCAACCATTGGATCGTTACCTTGTTGGCTTTAATCTGAGCCACAAAGTATCTTATCTTTATAGTAAATAGTGAAAATACCATTGTAACTTATTATATATATATATATATATATATTTGAGCAGGGTCGTAGTAAAAAAATATTGTCCATAGTAGCATTGCCTTATATAATAAGTTAATGTTGAGAAATATAATAACGAGATGTTAATAAATGTTGAAGGAAACATAATTGGAAAGTGGTTAGTTGGTTTAGCTTAATGTACTCTCATTAGTTGTTGAGTTTGTTTACTTTTCTCGCATCGTTCTTCATTTTTCTTATCATTAATGAAGATATTTTATTGTGGTATTTACCTCTTATAATGCTTATGACTCGGTTAATGGGCTCTGATTGGGAAAACTGGTTGTTATTCTTGTGGTGGGCTATAACACATCCGTAATGACTAACCTTTTTGTATAGGTTGTTGGGTAGGATTATAGGTGGATATAAGCATAACTTGCAGTTGTACATTTACTTTACTTCATTAGTCCAGTTTACTTTCTGGTCATTTATTTATAAGACAATTGTACTTGTGATTTAGTGGGTTATTTGACACCATAATTGGTTTATGTTTTTTAGTTGGAGAGATTACATTGACGATAATTATTTCACTTGAATTTTATTATATTGGAGTTTTGGCATTGTAATGAGACTTTTGTGGTTGATGGTTTATTTATTGTTGGTTTATTTGAACATTATATCATGTGGAAAAGGTTTTAAATGTCTCATATTTTTGTCACATGATAAGAATTATATTTGAATTCTAATGTTGTGCATATCTAGCCCTCATGGACGAATGACCCTCAATGGCCAAAAATGTCAGGTGTTAAGGAGAGATTTTTGCTATTTCTCTATTTTATCTTTTTTTATCTATTGTACTATTGTACTAGTAGATACTATGATTTTTTTGACATGTCTGTGTTGGATTTTTATTTATGTCAAGTTCTATGATATCAGTTCATTTTAGTTTGTTCTCTCTTTATCTCTAGAAATTTTAATATATCATGCTTATTATATTGGTTTCTACCAGTAAAGATTATGTTGATGACATTATCGATCATGTTGAGATATGAATATTTGGACTATATTCTTATATATTTTTATATTCGGATTTTCATGTTTTTACATGACACTTATCTCAGTGAGCACATGTTAATTTGACTGGTTTGTGATATACTGTCAAGTTTGATCCCTTGTCTATTCTAGAATAAAGATAATAGATTTTGGATTTAAGGGGATTATATGTTAAATGGTTCAATTTTAGTGCGTGCATTGCATTTCTCAATAGCTTTGGATTTTTAATTACTACCTCGTATTATTTATACGTCATGTGGTATTTGTTACTTTGGAAGGATCACATGGATTGTTATGCTCTTTTATCGTGAATTGCAAAGTCATACTTCAAAATCGAGTATGTCTTGCAAGTATTTTAGAGGAGTAAATCGATGTATAGGTATTTAATCATGTATCTTTATTTATCTTTTCAATTATTAGTTTTGTCCCATAATAGTGTAATAATTTGAATTTTATTTTTATTTAAGTTGAATTAATTATATGTCAAAAAGATATTTTTTATTTCTAGTCGAAAAACAAAATAATAATTTTTCATTACCGAGCAGACTTTTTTTTCTACATGTTTCAAATATTATATTTAAAGAAAATTTTATGTCAAATTTACATTAAATATGCTAGGATCCAAATTATTTAAATAAAAATAAATAAATAAAAGTTATAGGGTATAAAATATAAATTTTAAAAAATGAAGTTAGGGGTGAAAGTAAAAAAAATGATAAAAAAATCTTGGGAAAGGACAAAACAAGTCGGCCTCTTCGGGAGGGAATAAAAAAGAATAAAAATCCTTAACCGCCTACTCCCGTTTCTATATAACGCTAAGACACATATGGGCTTTGTTTTCCATCTCCTTCAATTCTTTAAATCCCCAAAGAAAGTATGTGTGTTATATCTTTCTCTACTTCTTTTGTCCACTCGATTATATATATACAGAGAGAGAGAGAGAGAGAGAGAGAGAGAGAGAGAGGAAGGCTCACCAACATTATGATGTATACATTACACAATAAATCGCAACAACTTTTAGGCCCTAAAAAAATGTTTTTTCCAAACTTTTTATTTTTAACTTTAAATTAACCTTCCAATCAACCCATATTAAAAAAAGGCTCAAAATATATTTTGTAGATATTTTTAAAAATTAACAAAAAACTACTGGTGTAGACCCTTTTAAATATAGTATTTTGAGCAGTATTTTGGGGATTTTTTTAAAATTGCTACAAAATATATGTTGACATCATTTTTTGAACATGGGTTTATTGGAAGGTAATTTCAAGGGGAAAATACAAAAAATTGAAGAACAAAGTTTTTTAGGGCCTACAACTAGGTGTGATCTATGGATGATGTATAGAGCGTGATGTAGGTGAGAATTGTCCTATATATAATGAAGGACAGAAATTATGTATGTCATAAGATTAACTCATGATGTCATAAAATGTATTTTTCCTCCGCTACCCACTCTTCCCTTCAAAATTTTGAATTCCACCTATTTTGAGACACTCTAATTTATTTCGCCCTTTCTTTAAAATTCCAAAACAAGGGTCGAATAATATCTCGTCTATTGTTTTCCTTACACTCAATTGTAAACCCCACCCATTTCTCATTTTAACTCCCTTTTACGTTACTCTCTCTCTTATCTTCCGACACAATATCTTTGTTCACTCTCTCCTCACTCTATGAGAATCCTATGTTTTCAAAACTCACATATTGGTGATCTAAGAGGAAGATGGAGAATATCTTGAGTTTATTGCTAGGATGGTGTAATACCCCGTGATTTTAATGACTTTTAAAATGGATTATATTTTAAATTAATGGATTAATTGGATTTTATTATAAATAAATTCATTTGGGTTTTATCCGAATTGGGGATATTAAAATGGATGATTTTGAATATTACTTAAATTAGTTAGGTAATATATGAATGTGATGATTTTTGATATTGTTGTGTGTTATTAATTCAGTAGCTTGAATTTTTAGTCGGACGCGGTATGGGGCGTGTCGGGCCTAATTTGTTAAATTAAAAAGGGAACTTATTTTAACATCAACCTTATAGTCATTTTGAGTGCGTCGTTGCATTCGAAAGGGTTGAATTAGTCAGAAAAGTCTATTTGGATGTTGAATTTGGGTCTCGGGTCATTTGGAAATGAAAAGACAACCCCAAAGGGTATTTTGGTCATTTTTACAAGGGGGATAAATAGTGATTTCGGATTTTGTCTTATTATAAGTATTTGGAGATTAGTTGTACGTGGGTTCATTCATCTCTTCTACACAATATTGAGAAGTCACCTTGTGAGAGAGAGTGAAAGGTTGCTTGGAAGAAGAGAAGTTTGCTTGGAAAGGAGGAGAACCAAAGGTCGAAGGTCACCACCATCCACCACCACCGAAAGTTGGCCGGAGAAACGGAGAACCACCTCTGTTATTTAACTCCAAAGGATCAGATCTTCATTAGAGGCAAGTGTTTGATAATTGCAATCTAAGTTTGTATATTGTCCATGTTAGAATAGTTATAAAAAGATGAGATTTTTCATGTTTGGAAGATGAAAGGATAGAGTTGTTAATGGATTTTTGGAAACTAAATATATAGAGGAATCAAACTCATATTGTAGGTAGATAGTAATCCATGAAATAATCATAAATTTGTTGAAGAAATTCTGAGAATCAATGGTGTGTTCTTGAAGATATCAGGTATATAAATTTCTAGAAAAAGAGGATAAACGTATGCTCTTAATTCAAACTCTTGATGATTCTAGGATGTTTCGAGCATTATAAATCATTCTCATATGTTGCTATATCATGTAGTAAGGTTTATAAGGAATTTAGGTAGTTAATATGAAGTATTGAATGAGAAAAATGATGAAACCCATAGTAGTAGAAATGCAGAAAACTGGGATGTTATCTGGGCGATCGATGGATCGACCACCTACCTTCGATCAATCGACCTCCCCATAATCCTTGAAGTTGTCTCATTTAATGCATGTTCTTATCCCAAACCTTTTGTAGATCTTTGGTGAGTATTATTTGGATATAATGGGACTTAGGAAGGTTCAGTAAGCCCTAGATAAGAATATAATTAATTTGATTGGGATTTAATTGATTAGAATTATGTTAATTAAATTGAAAGAAATTACGGTTGCTAGATTTATGTGTTGGATTCTAATTGTTATGCATGACGACTAATGATAGGTCCATTAAGGTATATTGTTATAAATTACCTGGGTAGCTTTAGGGTTTACAAGAATGTCTAATCCTATGTGATAGAAGATGTGTTTATAAGAGATTAGAAACAATCGGTTATAGCCCTAATTAAGGGAGAGTTTAATTCTTGTAATTCAGGAGATAAGATGATATGGATCAATAGGATATTGGTGATTTCTTACTGAATAGAATGGTGAGGAAAAACCTTTTTGAACCTTGAGTAATGAGTGAGACTCGGGAGAAATAATGTCGTAATATTTTAATACGTGGGATTTAAAGAGATATAATGATACATATGGGAATTATCTTAGGGTAATGTGAGTACCTTATTGATATTATATTAAAGTTAGATGATAATGCCTATTTGATCGATTGATAATTTATGTGTATGACATACCTAGATTACTTGCTATCGATGGGGAGGTTTGCGCGTGAGGGCAGTTATATCCTGATGAATACATCGGATCTTTGAATTTTCGCTCAAGAAAATAGGTCTATGAAAGACTTATCGGGGAGTTGATAAGTCCGCTGACTGTGGGAACGTAGGTATGTGCGTGACCCATGGATACGAAAACTATGTTCACCTACAATTTGTTAGTTGATGTTTGTGGTTCGAGGAATCCTTACTGAACCTTTAGTCCCCTATTCGGCGACCAACGATGATGGTATATGATAGAAGAGTAATGCATTACACCACAGCTGTGACTCGGGGTGCCGTATTATATATGTATATATATATAATGACTTAAATGAATAAATGGATATATTTTGTGGTTAAATAATCTACTGCATGATAATTGTAGATAATTGTGAATTGAGAATAGTATTGAAGTAAGTTAATGAATATTTATTGAAGAGATTAATTCATATTAATGAGAAATGATTCATGTTAACGGGAAACGATTTATATAGAATGTATAAGAATGTTTATAAGACGTATGGTATGGGACATACGGGGTCATAATCTAGGATGAAATCATATTATGGAAATCAGTAATGAGGAACCATTAAATAGGAGGTTAATAGGAAACGTTAAGTGTCCACTCTTGTTGAGAGGTGAGAATAGAAAGTGAGAGTTGGATCTAACATGTACATAATAAATGCTTTATTGCACTTGTTAAATACTTGTTGTTTTCAAAATCATTTTCACACTGATCTCTGACCCGTTTCCTTGCATATTCTCTTTTATATTGTATCTTCTATATCGGGTGTCCAGCAGCAGGGACACCAACCATAGAGGATTTTGACAAGCTATGGAGATATGGAGTATTCCTTAGACACCTATCTTCATTTGATACACAGTATTCTTATAGCTAGGGCATGACGCCCAAAGGATTTATGTTATCACTTTCTATCGGAGTCATAAACTATTGTGTTCGTGTCATTTTAATGCATTTGTTATTGTCGGGATTAATGTAATGGATTAATATTATTTGGGAATGTTTATTCCAACTGCATTTAAATTCTTTTGTGTTATCTGTTCAGTTATAAGTGTTGTAGAATAAAATGTGTCGTGTTATTCTTAAACTAAAAATGGATTTTTGTTGAATTAAAATTTGGAAAGTTTTTAACACCAGCTTAATTGGGTATTGGGTGAGTTGTAAATATTTTCGACAGTGATGCTAAGAATGAGCCAACTGTATATTCTGTTTTAATTTGGTATGGGACTGGCCACCCGGTATTTAATTGGGCGTGGTGTTACAGGTGGTATCAGGGCATCAGGTTCTAGTGTCCTTTAGGATTTGAACGACTTACTGTGTTTTCAGCTTAGCGTTCGTTGATGTAGAGCCCTATGTTTAGGATTATTGATTTCTTTGGTAAGATTCCGTATATATTAGTGAATCTTATTTGCGTTCGGACGGGTTCGTACAAGAAGTATGGAAGATGAGGGCCATTGGAAGGATATCAGATATCGTACTTAGGAGGTTATGAAGTATGTTCGAGTATAATGACCATAGTCGAGGTCTCCCTATTATGGAAAATTGAGGAGAGCCATCAATAGAAGTTCTTGAAATGTGGCAATTGTGTGTGTTACCTAACGAAAGTAATATATTCAAAGGCTTGGGCATATATTGGAGTATGGTTAACTAGAGCTGAAAATTTGGGGTAAAATTTTTCTTGACTCATCGGAGCAAAGTTATAATAGTGGAGTCAACAATCACCACCCGCGAATGAGGGTATGTTTTCTATCTAAGGAATTATGAGGCGTATATTGATTTTTGTAGGGATTAATATTGTATGGGCAAAAGGGTTACTAAACTTAGCCTATGGCACTTTATTTATGTAGACTCACCGAGGGATTGTGGGACACCTATATTTTTCATGTCATCACGTAGGTCTAGTTTTTATCATGAAATTACTTACTTTGGGCATGTTCGAACATGATGTGACTATCGGCGTGGATTGGTTTGTGGTATTTGAGAGCGTATGTACTACTAGCAACGTCTTGTGTTTAATAAGAGAGTAGATGAGTAGACTTTTATTTGCAATCGATAGACCTGTAGAGGGGTTATATACTATTGACTAAGGACCTGAGGAGTTTCGATGAAGGACTACTTTAGGTAGTAGTGTATCGGGGGGGTTCCTTGTTTGGATTTCGCTTGCGATACACCCCGCGTATGAAACTAAGAAATGCTGGGAGTCGAAAAAAGTCAGGTCTTTAGGATATGAGTTTATAACCTTTGCAATAAGTATTATAATGAAAGTTGTACGATAGGGTGTATGGGCGCCCTAGATGGTTGGATTGTAGTAGTTTTCATAATTGTGAAATAGTAAGTATTTTTAGATTACGGAACGTAGAGGTTGTGACTTCAAGATGTATTTACTTAGTGATTAAGGGTCACTTTTTCCCAAACATTGTCACGAGGATGGTATAGGGAAGATTGCATCAAGTTTAAATTCGATTCAGTCGAAACTATATGGTGAGGTTTGGCGTATAACATCAATGGGGGATTTTCCTTAATGTACTGTATGGGCGGTATGACATAGATAACTTACGATGTGAGATTTATACTCGGAGTTGACCTTACCAGTGTGATTTCTCTTTTCGAATTTCGGGATAAAATTCTGTTATAAGGGGGGAAGTATGTAATACCCCATGATTTTAATGACTTTTAAAATGGATTATATTTTAAATTAATGGATTAATTGGATTTTATTATAAATAAATTCATTTGGGTTTTATCGAAATTTTGGATATTAAAATGGATGATTCTGAATATTACTTAAAGATATTTAGGTAATATATGAATGTGATGATTATTGATATTATTGTGTGTTATTAATTCAGTAATTTGAATTTTTAGTCGGACGCGGTATGTGACGTGTCGGGACTAATTTGTTAAATGAAAAAGGGAACTGATTTTTACATCAACCGTATAGTCATTTTGAGTGCGTCGTTGCATTAGGATGGGTTGAAATAGTCAGAAAAGTCTATTTGTATGTTGAGTTTGGGTCTCGGATCATTTGGAAATGAAAAGACAACCCAAAAGGGCATTTTAGTCATTTTTACAAGGGGATGAATAGTGATTTCGGATTTTGTCTTATTATAAGCACTTGGAGATTAGTTGTACATGGGTTCATTCATCTCTTCTACACAATATTGAGAAGTCACCTTGTGAGGGAGAGATAAAGTTTGCTTGGAAGAAGAGAAGTTTTCTTGGAAAGGTGGAGAACCAAAGGTCAAAGGTCACTACCACCCACAACCACCGGAGTTGTCCGGAGAAAGGGAGAACCACCTGTGTTATTCAACTCCAAAGGATCAGATCTTCATTAGAGTCAAGTGTTTGATAATTGCAATCTAAGTTTGTATAATGTCCATATTAGAATAGTTATAAAAAGATGAGATTTTTCATGTTTGGAAGATGAAAGGATAGAGTTGTTAATGGATTTTTGGAAACTGAAAATATAGAGGAATCAAACTCATGTTGTAGGTACATAGTAATCCACGAAATAATCATAGATCTTTTGGAGAAATTATGAGAATCAATGGTGTGTTCTTGAAGATTTCATGTATATAAATTACTGGAAAAAGAGGATGAACATATGCTTTTAATTCAAACTCTTGATGATTCTACGATGTTTAGAGCATTAGAAATCATTCTCATATATTGCTATATCATGTAGTAAGGTTTATAAGGAATTTAGGTAGTTAATATGAAGGTTTGAATGATAAAAAAATGATGAAACCTATAGTAGTTGAAATGTTAAAAACTGGGTTGTTATCTGGGCGATTGATCGATCGGCCCCCTACCTTCGATCAATCGACCTCCCCATAATCCTTGAAGTTGTCTCTTTTAATGCTTGTTCTTATCCCAAACCTTTTGTAGATCATTGGTGATTATTATTTGGATATAATGGGACTTAGGAAGGTTCAGTAAGCCCTAGATAAGAATCGAATTAATTTGATTGGGATTTAATTGATTAGAATTATGTTAATTAAATGGTTGCTAGATTCATGTGTTGGATTCTAATTTGAATGCATGAGGACTAATGATAGGTCCAGTAGGGTATATTTTTATAAATTACCTGGGTAGCCTTAGGGTTTACAAGAGTGTTTAATCCTATGTGATAGGAGATGTGTTTATAAGAGACTAGAAACAATCGGTTATAACCCTAATTAAGGGAGAGTTTAATTCATTGTAATTCGGGAGATAAGATGATATGGATCAGTAGGATATTGGTGATTTCTTACTGAATAAAATGTTGAGGAAAAACCTATTTGAACCATGAGTAATGAGTGAGACTCGGGAGAACTAAAGTCGTAATATTTTAATACGTGGGATTTAACGAGATATAATGCTACGTATGGGAATTATCTTCGGGTAATGTGAGTACTTTGTTGTTATTATATTATAGGTAGATGAAAATTCCTATTTGATTGATTGATAATTTATGTGTATGACATACCTAGCTTACTTGCTATCGACGAGGAGGTTTGCGTGTGAGGGAAGTCATATCCTAATGAATCCATCGGATCTTTGATTTTTCGCTCAAGAAAATAGGTCTACGAAAGACTTACCGAGGAGTTGATAAGTCCGCTTACTATGGGAACGTAGGTATGTGCGTGACCCATGGATACGAAAACTATGCTCACCTCCAATTTATTTGTTGATGTTTGTGGTTCGAGGAATCCTTACTGAACCTTTAGTCCCCTATGCGGCGACCAACGATGATGGGATATGATAGCAGAGTAATGCATTGCACCACAGCTGTGACTCGGGGTGCCGTATTATATATGTATATATATATATATATATAATGACTTAAATGAATAAATGGATATATTTTGTGGTTAAATAATCTACTGTTTGATAATTGTAGATAACAGTGAATTGAGAATAGTATTGAAGTAAGTTAATGAGTATTTATTGAAGAGATTAATTCATATTAATGAGAAATGATTCATGTTAACGGGAAACGATTTATATAGAACGTATAATAATGTTTATACGACGTATGGTATGGGACATACGAGGTCATAATCTGGGATGAAATCATATTATGTAAATCAGTAATGAGGAACCATTAAATAGGAGGTTAATAGGAAACGTTAAGCGTGCACTCTTGTTGAGAGGTGAGAATAGAAAGTGAGAGTCGGATCTAACATGTACATAATAAATGCTTTATTGCACTTGTTAAATACTTGCTATTTTTAAAATCATTTTCACATCTGGCTCTGACCCATTTCCTTGCATATTCTCTTCTCTATTGTATCTTCTATATCAGGTGTCTAGCAGTAGGGACGCCAACCTTAGAGGATTTTGATGAGCTATGGAGCTATGGAGTATTGCTTAGACACCTATCTTCATTCGATTCATATTATTCTTATAGCTTGGGCATGTCTCCCACAGGATTTTAGTTATTACATTCTATCGGAGTCATATACTATTGTGTTCGTGTCATTTTAATACATTTGTTATTGTTGGGATTACTGTAATGGATTAATATTATTGTGGAATGTTTATTCCAATTGCATTTAAATTCTTTTGTGTTATTTGTTCAGTTATAAGTGTTTTAGAATAAAATGTGTATTGTTATTCTTAAACTAATAATGGATTTTTGTTGAATTAAAATTTGGAAAGTTTTTAAGACCAGCTTACTTGTGTTTTGGGTGAGTTGTAAATGTTTTCAACAGTGATGCTAAGAATGAGCCAACTGTATATTCTATTTTAATTTGGTATGGGACTGGCCACCGGGTATTTAATTAGGCGGGGTGTTACAGATGGTTGATTCCGACGAGGATGACAATGACGGGGTTAATGATTACAAGTTTGTAGTTTGAATTATTGTGAGAAAATTTCAATGGCATGTCTATTCACGTTGAATGATTTAACATTCATACACCACCAACACTGCCACTATACACCAACTATACTAATTAACCTGTCACCACCGTCCACCCACCACCTACCCAACACCACCCTACACCACCTACACCGGAGAAACCCGACAAACTAGTTAACGTGCCACCATGCACCACTTATGTGACTATTTTAGTCGAGAGCAACAGAGAAAGCCATTTGGCCTAGATTTTCATAGTTTTAGCCATTTGCAGATGCTCGGCTTTTCTATTTCTCTTTACGCTCAGAGATTTTTAATGTTTTATTAATTAATTTATTTGTTTGAAAAGTGTTTGTTTATTTGTTTGTAAACTATTTGTTTATTTTTTTAATCAAGGGTTTTTTCAATCAATAATTTTTCTCATAAATTATTATGAATTCAAGCAACTGATTTGATTTCTTTATTAAGTTTGTGTTTCAATTAGTATTGAAGTCCTAATGTATGTTTTGATTTCTCTTTGCTCCCTTATTTTTGGTATCGACTATTAGAAAGTTGGGGAAAATTTTTTTGGAGAAAAAAAGGTAAACGCTCTTATATATTTCTTTTTGATAAAAAATCATTCGTTATTTTTTAATTTTTCTACTGATTTTAAACACGAATCAGTGTGTGCTCCTTACTATTTACACATCTTTTCATTTTATCTTTCTCTATTTTTGTGAAACGAAAACATAAGAAATATATTTTCATCTTTTTTTAAGTTTTAAAGGTTTTAATTTCCGAAATCTTCAGTAGGTATCTTTTTGTCATAAGTAGTGTATGACCTTGCCATCTTTGAAAAAATCAAGATTAATTTAAAGAACTTATGGATTTGAGGAGAAATAAGCTAGTTTAGGATGTCAAAATGACAGTTCGACAGGTACATTATTGAAAAACTAATGCAAGGCGTATTCAATTCTACTCGATTTTTCCATTTTATAGTTTCTTTTTTCATTATGTTGTTACCTTTTTGTGGATTTAAACTCAAGGTTTTGTTGGAATGGAAGAAATAAACCATATCTTTAATTCATATATTTGTTATCTTATATATGTGTGCATTTGTTATTTTATCTTTATTTTGTTTTATAGTTGTGATGTGATGAAATCTTATCGAAACTCTTTACATAACCCTGATAACACAAATATGGTTTCCTTTATAGACCAACTTTTTAAACAAACTCCATTTTGAAACCCATATAATCTTATTAGTGAGCAATATAAATTTTCACCCATGGTAGGTGATTTTGACTCAATATCATTTCACGAAATACTCACCCTGGATACTTTACGAACTGATTTGAGTAGTTCAATATTTGTTATGATGGATGCATTTTTAAAATCCCAATATTGATCTTGAAACAATGAATTGAACTTAATTTGATTCCATTGAATCTCTTTTTACGTATTATATAAATGCCTCTCTTTTATACCAAAGACAATATTATTTGCATGTACGACCCATAATAGTGAGGGCCTAGTTTTAATTATCATATAAATGACTCTCTTCCGAGTTCTGGCTCGACACCGCTACTTTATCTCCAATTTATTTGGATTCATTATTTCCAAAAGTTTTGGATTGATTTGTTATTTGTAATTATATTAACCAGAAGCCTTTAGAAGATATAATTGTGGATTATTTTTTGAAATTATTCATAAACCTTAACCTTGTGAACCTGATATTTTTAATTCCAGCGACATCATCATATGAATTATGAAATATTACTACGCTATGTAACCAAATTTTTATCATGAATAAATTATTGTTGAAGTGAATAATTAAGAAATTTATATCATTCCACGATTTATAAGAAACCTTTAGCCTTAAAGCACTAGTTCATTTCCTTATTTAATGATCTAATAAACTATTAAGAAGATATAAAATACTTGAGAACGACTCAAGACAACACAAGATACAATGGACCCTTGAGTATTATCAAATGCACTTGATCTATGGCGTATCTATTAGATTTACCTATGAAATTTTCTAAAATCAAATATGTGACCTTGTTGCGCCAATATATTCCAAACCCAATACATATCCACCATATGACTACATAGAAAACCTATTTGTGAAATTAAACCTCTTCCAGAACTATAGACTCCCATCACCTCATACCATTAGCATGCCCTTCATTTTGTATAGTTCATTGTACTTACAAATTATACAAAATCCCCTAGTGAATGTTCTTAGGACCATTAAAAAACGTTTTTAATAAACAATTTACTAAAGGATCAATTGTTACTCTAAAAAAATTTTTAGTGGACATTTAGTCCAAGCCTTTTATTTTTTTTGCAAAAAGTCCCTCAAACACTCATTTAACCAATATTCTCTTATTTTTAAATGTTCGTACTAGCAACAACCTGTCCCCCCCCCCCCCCCCTCCCCCCATACACACATACACTGCTAGAGCTCCGACAATCCTCATGGGAGCTCATTTTTTGAGTGTTTTTATGTGATGAGGGACTTTTAGAAACAAAATAGAAAGGCTTGGACTAAACGTGTGTTAAAAAATGTTCGAGGGACTAGTTGGTATACGCCTCTTTAGTAACATCTAAACTCCATTGTAAGTGTGCCTCCTGATAAAGTTCTTCAGAATATAGTACCCATATGACCCTTTAGAGTTCTAAGAAATTTACTATAAACATTCAAGTTAATAGAAATCGAACAAAGAAACCATTAGTTCAATTCTCATCCTAATTATTTATATTAACCCTAAATACAAGTTTTAAGATAACGAGTTAGTACCTATTTAAGAGAACTTCCTATTTAATCTTTATGTTATCTTCTGCATAAGTATATGAACCCAAAGTCCTTTTTTATACGATTAGAAATCCAAAAAGGTAAATTCAGGTAACAAGTGTCACGATACATTTTCACCTAAGGAAACTTGAATTTAAAAAGAAAACGTTGAATAAAATTTTGAGAATTATTGATTCTAGCTAGACACCGATCTCAAAAAAGAAATAGTATAGTCAACCTTTTCTTTTTCAAATTGAATATCAGTGTTTATCCGAACCTCAAAAATAAATCTTAGAATAATCGTTCCCAGATTCCCTTGTGTTAAAACTGTAAACCGAAGTAAGACGCAAGAATCATCACACGACAGGGAAACATGTGTACGGCTTAGAAATAGAATGCGTGTAGCCACTCAATTTCTCTAAACTATTTCGACCCTAGAATGGAAATGAGATCACATTGCCTTGGAATTTATTAGTGAACTACCTCGTACGTACTAATGATACAATTATGTTTATATGGATGAATAGACCAACTCACCAATATTTTTGTTTTCTCCATATGAAAACTGTTACATTGTTGGAAAACGTTCAGTATTAGAATTCGTAATAAGTTTATAAACATGGACAACCCACTAAATATGTATCAAAACCCGATTACATCACATAAGGGTGTGCTTTTTAGATTGATGAAACCACTCAAAAAGAATAAATTTAGATTTAACATCGTTATGACCTAATGTTATCCTACCTTAAATAGACAAATCATTTTCTAGTAAGGTTCTAAACATTATTGGCTATGACTTAAGTATTTGGATTCAATATACTTAAACCAGTAGTAGCCTCTTATTGGACGATTTCGGTAATAGAAACTTCTGCCACATAGTTGTAAAACTATATTTAAATTCCATTTAATGATCCCCATACATATATCTAGATATGTCAAGAGTAGCACCGACGTACTTTAAAGAACCAGTTACCTTTATATGCCTATTGTAGATTCCATAAAATGAATTCTAAATATTAGATGCTATAGATGTTGTGATCTTTCATAAAACCATGAAAACTTGGGAAGCAATCAAACTAACAAGACTATTTAAAATACCCAAATCACCATACATTATCTTTGGTCCCAAAATATTGGTGTAATGAAGAAATAAATACTATAGATTCATTATTTTGATACTAAAAAATGAAATAAACATCACATCAAGACTTCAGATACATTTTTTCTTAGTGTATGAATTTTAAATAGACCCCTTTTTGGAGCATTTTTAAATAGTTGATATGTTTTTTGGTCTAAACCAACACGTGATTTCACAACAATAGTGAAACCATTTAATAGTCCATGCATTGCCCGCTACATATGGAACTGCTAATAGAAAAAAATAAGCTTATGCCATAAGAGTAAAAATTGAAACTCTGATAGTAAAATTCATAATTGTAGACAAAAAATGGATTTCTCTGTATGAAAATCCTAAGTATTTTTCAAAATTGTGAATTACAACTCAGTTATCATAAACTGTCATTCTAACAATTTATGTATAAACTATCAACCTCCCTTCCTCAAACAAATGTATATTTCTACTTACCTATGGTGCAGACAGATATGAAAAATCATTATTACGAAACCTATGGAATCCTTTTACCAATACTACCATTATTATATGATGAGATTTCTATATGCAAATGGATTTCATATAACCAGGAGATACATAAAACATCTCTATATGTGTTGGTTATAAATCTATAAAAATTTTGATTAATTATCAGAAACTCCCTCTTTCATCAAATCCTGGTTATGCCAATATTCATTATATGGTTGTGTTGCATGACTTACAAATCGTGAAAGAACGATTTTGTAAAGTCATCATAGACACATGATAAATCTATGAACCCCAAAATTAATAAGTTATGAATATATTATATCCCTTGATGATTGTAGAAACAACATCCAAGGACTCCATATGTTTCTCTTTAGGTCCCTATTACTCTCCCATTTACCTGAAAACCCTAGGTGATACTCTGAGTATTGATCCAGAGGCCATCGGGCACTCCTAGGCTCCGTTTAACTCTGAACAACTCTATCATCAGAGTGAAAGCTCATTGAATCTTCAAAGGTCTCTGAATAATCTTTCCAATGGTCCAACCCATACATGAATTCTTATAACGGTTCGGACAAACGAACTATTTTACTATCAAAAATCGATATGGAGGCCACTAGGCACTCTCGGGCCACGATTTCACCCTAATCAACTTCATCATTAGAGCGAAAGCTCTTTGAATATTCTAAGGGAACTAAAACCCCTTTCCAACGATCAGCCCCATGCATTAAATGGCATAAGCATTCAGACGAATGATCTATTTTTCCCAAAAACTGATCCGGAGGCCACCAGGCACTCTCGAGATCCGTTCAAACAAATTCAAATCTTTCGATGAAATGATATTTAATGAATATCTAAAGGTAACTTAATACCCTTTCCAATAGTTCACCCCGTGCACGATTCTAACTTACGGTGCAGACAAACAATTTGTTTTACTCTGAGAGGTCACTAGGAGCTTCCAAGCCCTAATTGACCATGGCCAACTTTTCAAATTGGGTGAAGCTCTTTGAAATTTTGAATTACATATCCTAAACTTTCTAATGGTCCACCTCGTGCATGATTTTGACTTACCTTTTGGACGAACGATCCATTTTTTTCTGACGATCTCCCATCCAAAGGATCGACGTGTGCTTCTGAGCCATATTTGACCCAAAGTCGAGTCCCAGACCGGGGAACGATCCAAAGGACTCTTGAAGGTATCTGAACTACCTTTTTAATTATATGCCTTTCACACGATTTAGATTAATGTATTTATTTCTACGATCATTTTTTCAAAAAAATAGGCACAAGATTGCCAACTTGCAGGTCCATTTACTTGTCTATTGGAAGTATGTCTAGGGCCACCCATCCATTGGCATGGATAGGGCCATGCCCATCGAAACCTACCCTTACCTTATAAATAGAGGGCATGACCTCACTCCTAAAGCACACCTCAGATCCATCAGCATCGCTGATCTCAACAACATTCTCTCATAATCATCGAAGTTATTTCATCTGAAATTCCATTGAAGCTTACATTCCCATCATTTTCATATACAATTTGGAAAAAACCCATTTTCTCTCATCCAAAATTCATCTCACATTCAAAGGATTTCATCCACGATCAAAGATCAAGCTTCAAAGAAGGTCCAACTCCTTCCCTATCTCTCTAAATTTGCTCTTTTTGCATAAAACTCATTAGATTTGTAATCCAGTTCTTACTATAGTTCATATACATTAACATCTTACATTTTATTGGTATGTTGCACGTACTTTATTTTCTATAAAAAGCCCAAAACAAACAAAAGAGGGTTACATCCAAAATTCTTAAAGAGATTATCCATCACACTTTTTCAAAACTAAAGCACATTTTGATGTAAAAAATTAGATTGGACCTAATTATTTTAATCACAGATAAAAATAAATAAGACAATAAATTTTTAAAGTGGTTCAGCCTTGTAAGAATGGCCTACGTCCACTGTATTTGTTATTGATGACTATTTACAGAATTCTTGATAAAGGATTTACCAAAAAATTCCTAGTAACCTGCTAATAAGGAGGTAACAATGTATTTATAGCCTTGAGGTTGTACAAATTAAAGGACAAACCGTTGTTAGCTAGTAGACATGTACATCTGTACTATATTAATGAGAATTTAATGCGCAATTATATCATGTATTCTCTTGATTTGGATACGATGTACACTTATGTATCTCGGACCGCTTAAGCTGCTCGGACCGCCTAGGCTGCTAGACACGTTTGAGTTACTCGACACAATTGAGTTGCTCGGAGATCTTGAGTTATTCGGCGATGAGCAAGAGCTGCTTGTCACACTTGAGTTGCTCGAAACTCATTAGTTGCTCGGAGAGCTTGAGTTGCTTGGTGGTCTTGATTTGCTCATCTGGAGTATTCGTATTTAACACGTAAATTAACACGTGTCTTCATGTGATTGGTCCATGTCAGCAGACTAAATTTGGTATCAACAGAAGCCCCCAATGTTTCGTAGTTTGATGTTGAAGAAAAGTATGGACCATTCTGCTGCTTAGATTTTTGGTTTGTATGGTTTTTAGGAAAGCATTCGTTGTATGTAGCTCCTTTTTAAATGCACAGTATCAGACCTCCTAAATATTTTGAATTTCCATAACTGCTTCATTCTTTGTGCCCCTTTTCTTCTTTTTAGCCGCCGGATATGAAAACGTCCATCTTGGTAATCATTGCTTTTTCTATTCCCGAGGAAAGTATTTAAATGCGGTAGAAATCCTATCGTCTTTCACTTTTCAAATCTGTGTCTCTGAACTTTTCATTTTCTCTCTATCTTCTGCGTTCGTTTCTTTCCTTGTTTGTTGTCAACTGGTTCACTCTTCCCCTGTAAGATCTTCTTCCTTCTCTTTTATTTCGTGATCTTCTTCCTTCTCTTTTATTTTGGTTTGATCATCATGGTTTATGTTGTTGAATCGCTTGACAAATTTCTTTATGAATTTTCAATTCCTTCATGGGTCATTTTGGAGGAACTTTCTGAACCTTCTGACTATTTCTCTTTAGTTGAGGGACATTCGTTCCCCAGTCTCTTTGTGGCCGAATGTGGCTTTTCTTTTCCTCCAAATCCCCTATGTTTGGATTCTGTCAATATTTTGATGTTGTACCTGCAAAAATAGCTCACAATACCTAGAGAATAGTTAATCGAGTCCATAAGTTAAATCAAATTCATGGAAACCATTTAGGAATTCCATAAATTATGTTTTTCTATAGATAGGTTGTCACCGATAGTACTTTTTATTTAAAAACTAGGTTTTTAAATAGGGCTTTAGTTTTCAATCTCCCAGATGCCAACAGGGATTACTTCGAGCATGGGGTTATGAAAAAATGGCAAAATGCTCCATTAAATAGAGATGATGTATATCAGGGTCCTAGGTGTCCCCCTTATGGAAATGGAATAGGTTGTTTTTATTTTTTGAAATATTGTTTTCTTGGTGTTTGACAAAATGTATCACTGACATTTAACTTTTTATGATTTGCAGTTGATATCAAAAGAAAATCTCCAAAGGAGACAGAGGTTAATTTAAACCATTTGAAACTTATCTGGAGCTTGCACCAATCTGTTGCCGAGGAACATATTAGATCGGCCTCTTATTTGTTGTAGTACAAGAGCTACACTCTATCTTTTACTGCTCGTCCTGTGGTGGTTAGTATTGATCAAGTACCAGATGCTGATACTAGTGTAGAAGGTTCTTCTTTAGAGTCAAACATTCCTATTAGTGACATAATGAGGAAAAGAAAAGTTCCTTCTTTCTTTGGTAAGCCTGCCTCTACAACTAGAGTGGCAAAGAAAAGAAAGACAAATGTCCCAGAAGAAGGGACGAGGAATATTGATGCATACCCTCCTACTGCTGCTAAGAAGATTGTTGAGAAGCCCCCAATGGCCCCGAGCAAGGTTGTCGTTGTTTCTCCTCCAAGAGAGGTTATCGTTATGTCACCAACTAAGACAACATCCTTGGTTGAGAATGTTCCTGCTCTTAAGAGGAGGTTAAATAAAAGTTCTCTTGAGAGACCAGTAGAAGCTGTCTCTCAGTCTTTAAATGTTGAAGGTGGCATTCCCACCTTTGTTCCTCCGATCTCTGCTATGAGTTCAGTGAAGTCTTGGATTATCCCAGAGGTCCAAGGTATTGAAGACAATCTTTCTCATGACAGGTTCACTACCTTGGCTGCTTAACATATTATCTCAGTAAGTATTATTAATTTAAACTTTTATTTTTTAATGTTATGTCCCTATACTGACTTACAGTTATTTCCTTTTTCCAACTGGTAACATGTTTCAACACTATTCTGAAGAAGGATGAGGCTATCAAGACTTCAATATCCTCGGGAGGTGTAGAAGAAGCTTTTACTGGATTAACCCAGTCTTTGAAGGAATCTTATCAGAAGTATGAGGAGAATAAAATTGCTTGGGAGAAGCAGGTTAAGTCTATCAAGAAAGAGAGAGATCGAGCTGTGGAGGCCTCCAAGGATTTGGAGAAGAAATTGGGGGAGTTTGAGAAGAATAATAAAGAGCTTGAGGAGAAACTCAAGAATGCTGCAGAGCTTGAGAATAAACTCAAAGCTACTGAAGAGGAGGTTGGTAGACTCCGTGATGTTGATCGCTAGAAGCAGGAGGTGGAGGAGAAACTGAAAACTGCTGAGAAACTTCTTACTGAGAGGACTTCCTCGGAGAAGGTTAAAAGGAATAAATCTATCAAAAACTCATTCAGCGTAGGTTGGAACAAGGGTTGGAATAAATGTTTGGCTGCCATGTCCTCACAAATGGAATATCCTAGCCTTAAATACTTTAGGGATGGATAGGTAGCAGTCCTACAAGAGATGAAAGTCGCTGAAGATTTTGATCTATTTCAGCAACATATTCATGGCCCTCCTCCCTATTTTGGAGAACAAGAAGAGGACGAATCTTCCTCAGAAGAATCCTCCATGGTAATTGGAGATCAGGCCCTTACTGTTGCAGCTATTCAATCTTGCTACAAGAAACCCCAACCAACTATTACTCCTACCGAGCAGCTACTCGTGTCCACCGAGCAACCAACCTCTTCCTCGAAACCTCCTGCAGAAGTTATAAGACATAAAGATAAGGTGTAGAGTAGTTTGGGTGTTTATTTTGTCACTTTATTGGATGTAGCCTTAACTTTTATATTTTCTTTTATGATGAAATGAAAATTCAAGCTTTTCGTTGTTTATCTTGACTTTTTCCTCTTGTTGCTATTTCTACAATTTTATTAATTCTAACTATCTATTTTCTTTACTAGTTTATGGCTATAATGGAGCTCTTGTCAGCTCACGATACTGAACTGATGAAAAAATGCAATGACTACTTCAAGGCTGGCCATGCTGACCTAAATGAGGCTCAAATCATTCACATCCTTGGTCCAAATACATCTGAATGAGAAATCAAAGCATATCAGTATCTGAAATGCCTTCTTGACCAAGATGTTGCCAATAATGTGGCATATTATGAGATGATTGAGGACCTTCAAGGAACTATCGAAGAACTCCAACAGCAGTACAAAGAGTCCTCCACTCTTCTGCACCAAGGGTACGAGAAGAAATATCAACAGTTAAGTGATGAAAAAGGATATGATAAATTTATCATTGCTCACGAGAAGAAGGAGAGAGTTTTAAAACTTGAAGTTGAAGAGCATAGTCATATCGCCAAGTTGCTGGAGCAAGAGAACATCGCTCTGCAAGAGGAAATAAAATAATTAAAAATGCTGCATCTTCCTCGGGAGCCTTGGTTCCTGTCAACGATGAAGGTTTCTCCTTCTTGGAGGTCGAAAATGCCAATTTGAGAGATGAATTGGAAACGTTAAAGAGGACTGGACCCTCTACTTCTTCTTGTGGATGAGCAAGAGCTTCTCGGGGATAAGAAAGGGCTGCTCGGGTTACTGTTAAAGAAGCTAGAATGCAGGCAGCCTTGGAGAATCAAGCATTCTAGTTGGTGGCGAAGAATCAGGCTTTGTCAGAGATGTCCAAGATGATTTTGAACCTCAACGAGGAACTTTCCACACAAAGCTCTGCCTTGGAGAATAAAGAACTTCTAGTGAAGAACCTCCACGAGAAACTGGAGAGGTTAACTTACCAGTTTCATAAATAGCCCAGAGAGTTTTTGATGGCTAGATATAATGAAGCCCTTTATCATCTCTATGATCGGATCCAGAATTCAAATAACGAGGGTTACAAGCAAGGATGGCTGAATGCACTGGGGGTGTTAAAGTTGGAGCAGGGCCATTATCTATGGGATTACTATTACCCTAAATTGCTCGAGTTGCCCGTGCCACCTTTTAAACTTGATATGAGCTGGATTCCTGCTCGGGAAATTCCTCAGTACTTAATCTCCAAGTATCTCGGCGACTATAGTCTTCATTCTAATTTTGAGATATCTCGCCCGGAGAACTTTCTTGATCAGTCATCTATGATGAATGTCAGGATGCTTCGAGATCTGAACTTCATAAATTCCCCTTATGCCTTAGATGATCCTCCTGCTAGAGTAGTACCAGTTTCGAAGGCAGAGGGAAAGAAACTAGTAGAATAGGATTTTTATGTAATGGTTTTTTCTTTTTTCATCTTTTCGATTTGAATGAAAAGTTTTGGTCTTTTGTCATTTCATTTTCTTCTAAGTAATTTGCAGAATGTCTTTTCTTGTTGGTTGGTAAGTATATATATGTTTATGACATACTTATTTCATTGTAGTGATTTTTTAATACTAAGCAATATAACAACTTACATTCCATGGTATTGCTTAATTTAAACAACCGAAGTTGATTGAAATTGGCTTAGTGACCAACCGGAGTTGGTGGATTTTTATTCCCGATCAATCGGAGTTGGTGGATTTTTATTCCCAACCAATCGAAGTTGGTGGATTTTAATTTTCGACCAACCGGAGTTGGTGGATTTTAATTCCCGAGCAATCGGAGTTGGTGGATTTTTATTCCCGACTAACCAGAGTTCGTGGATTTTTATTCCCGACCAACCGAAGTTGGTGTATTTTTTATCTGGACTTGATACGTGATTATTCTGAACTTGATGCGTAGTGTGTAGCACTAGTGCTCCGAAAAATTTCAACAAAAGGAGAGAATTGGGTAAAACATCCAAAACTTTATTCATATTGAAGAAAACAACATTACATTGGGATTTTAACTACTGAAAATATTTGCGCAGATGCTCTGCGTTCCATGCATTCTTACACTCTTCTCCTTCTAAGGTTTCAATCCTATATATCCCCGGTCAAAAAACTTTTGTTACTCTGTAGGGTCCATGCCGGCTAGCTTCTAGTTTTTTGTTCTTTTGAATTACTTTCTTTAGCACATAGTCCCCTTCTTTCAAATCACACTTATTTACTCTTGTTGTAGAACAGAGCTGTTCGTTTTTGGTATGCAGCATTCCTGATTGCTGCTTCTTCTCTAACTTCCTCGAGCATATCCAAGTCTAATATTCTCATCATGTCACTGATAGGAGAATTGAAATTCAGTATTCTATGCGTGGGCAAACCCAATTCTGCTGGTATGATGGCTTCACTTCCAAATGCTAGCATGTATGGAGATTCTCTTGTTGCTGCTCATGGTGTTATACGATAAGCCCACAGCACAGAATGTAGCTCGTTAATCCAATTTTCCTTTGCATCGTCCAGTCGTTTTTTCAAACCATTCAGTAGCGTTATGTTTGTCACCTAAGTTTGTCCATTGCTCTAGGGATGGCCTAGTGTAGAGTGGGTTTTCAATATATTTGACTGATGACAATACGCACCAAACTCCTCGTTATCAAATTGGGTTCCATGATCAGTAATGAATGCATGGGGAAGACCATATCTACAAATGATATTCTTAGAAATAAATTGATACACCTTATCATATGTCATATCAATAAGAGGCTCAGCTTCCACCCACATAGTAAAGTAATCCACCGCGACCATGAGATATTTAAATCTTCCCCTAGTCGTTGGAAGTGGACAGACCAAGTCTATTCCCCAAATGGCTAATGACCAAGGGGAAGTAATGGGTGTTAACAATGCTTGGTGAGTTCTTCGGATATAAGAGAAGCGTTGACATTTGTCACATTTTTTGTCATAGGCTATAAAATCAGCCCTCGTCCTTGACCAATAATATCCCTATGTCATTATTCTTTGCAAAAGCATTCGACCTCCTACATGGGCTCCACAGGACCCTGCATGGACCTCTTCAATCAAATCTTTCACCTCGGAGGGAAGCACACATCTTTGCAAACCTGCTATAATTCCTCGTCTATATAAAATACCATTAGTCAATACATAACGAGCAGCTTTAAACTTCAGTTTCTTGGCTGTGAGTTTATCAGTTGGCAAAGCCCCTTCTTCAATATATGCCCTGATGGGATCCATCCAAGATGGTCCTAAATCAAGTGTAATAAAATTCATCATTAGATCTTTATCTATGCTTCGACTAGCTAAGACTTCTATTGGGATTGTTCTTCTTAGCTCAGTGAGTGTTGTTGAAGCTAATCGAGCTAAGGCATCTGCTCTTGCATTCTCCAATCTTGGTATTATAATTAACTGTACTGTGATCAGGCTTGATACAATCTCCATTTCTTTTGCATGATACTTGATCATTAATTCTCCTTTGGCTGCATATACCCCCAACATTTGATTTACGATCAATTGTGAGTCACTGAATACGATAACCTGCTCAGCCTTCATGTTTTTTGCCAAACTAAGACCAATAATCATTACTTTATATTCAGCTTCATTATTAGACTCTTTAAATTGAAAGCGTAGAGCATATTCCACATCGATCTCATCTAGGCTGTTTAAAACAATCCATGCTCCACTACCTGTAGTGCACGAAGAACCATCTACATACAAATTCCACACAGGTATCTCATTATCAAACTCTTGATTATACAGAGTTCCTCGGTGGAATATTTGATGCTTCCTTATATCCTCCTCCAGCACTTCTTACTGCTCATCGACCATCTTCTTTTCCTCGTCTACTGACTGAGGTTGGTCGGAGTTTAAGTTTGATGATCCCATAACATCCACAGGATGGTCGATATTCTACTTCTGATCTTTAGAGGTATCTGGATAGGTGAACTCTGTGATAAAATCTGCCACTGCTTGCCCTTTAAGTGACAACCTAGGCTCATAAATTATATCGTATTCACCCAATTCTATAGCCCAATACATCAATCTTCCTGATTTCTCTTGTTTGTTCAGAGCTTGCCTTAATGGCATATCTGTATACACAACTATAGTATGAGCTTGGAAGTATGGACTCATTCTTCTACTTACTTCGATCAATGCCAGTGCTAACTTTTCCAGCCTTGGATATTTGATCTCTACTCCTCGAAAGGCCTTGCTAGTGTAATAGATTTGTTTTTGCACTCCATCCTCCACTCTTATCAGCGCCGAGCCTACTGCATTTTTTTAGACTCCCAGATACAAGTATAGTCTTTCTCCCATTACTGGCTTGGATAACGATGGAGGTGCTCCCAGGTATTTCTTCAATTCTTGAAAAGCCTTCTCACATTCGTCGTACCACTCAAAAGCCTTTCGGAGTGTTTTGAAGAATGGGAGGCATCGATTAGTTTCTCGTGACACAAATCTGTTAAGTGCTGCAACTCGCCCTGTGAGGCTTTGTACTTGCTTCTTCGTTGGGGATCGTATCTCCAATAGATTCTTGATCTTTTTATGGTTTGCCTCAATTCCTCGTTGATTTACGATATATCCGAGAAACATGCCTTCTCGTACTCGAAATATGCACTTGGTGGGATTTAGCTTCATTTGATATTCCTCTAGTTGATCAAAGGTCTGGCCTAAGTCAACCAGATGATCAACAGCTTTCATGCTCTTTGTTACCATATCGTCAACATAAACCTCCATGTTATGACTTATTTGCTATGCAAACACCTTGTTCATCAACCGCTGATAGGTAGAACCTGTATTTTTAAGTCCAAAAGGCATAACATTATAACAATAAGTTCCCCTTGGGGTAATGAATGAGGTACTCTCCCTATCTTCAGGCTTCATTTGAATCTGGTTATAACTAGAATAAGCATCCATGAAACTTAATAGTTCGTGCCCTGAGGTAGCATCCACTAGTTGATCAATTTGGGGCAAAGGAAAATGATCCTTTGGGCATGCCCTTCTAAGGTCGATTAAGTCTACACACATCCTCCACTTGTTATTTTTCTTCTTTACCATTACCACATTTGCTAGCCAGTCAGGATATTTAACATCCTCAATGAAAGAGGCCTTTTGCAACTTCTCTACTTCCTCATGTATAGCTGATTTTTCTCAGGGATGAACACTCTTCTTTGCTGCTTTACTGGCTTGATTTCCTTGTTCACATTGAGCTCGTGACACAAGAAATTCGGATCTATTCCTGGCATGTCTTCATGACTCCACGCAAAAGTATGCTTTCTTCGTCTCAAGAATGCTATCAATTCTTATTTTATTGATTCATCTAAGGGTGCACCAATTTGAGTTGTTCGTTCTGGATACTCTTCGTCCAGAATGACATTCTCAGTAGCCTCCATAACCTGGCCTTTCACGAGTTAGGACTCGTCTCTTGGGTTTAATGTTTCAATATCCGCATCTTATATTTGGTAGGTAGTAGTATTCTTTTTAAATTCTTCATGCTCTTCCTGCTCGGCAAATGAATAGTAGCATTCCCGAGATACTTTATGGTCTCTTTTCACAACTCCCACCCTAAAATTGGTTGGGAATTTTAGACATTGATGCACAGTAGATGGTACTGTTTCAAATTTCTTCACACCTAGTCTTCCCATGATGATGTTGTAATATGATTGGACGTTTTTATCTATTACAAAAAAGCGTACTCTTTCTGTTCGACAAGCAGACCATGTACCGATAAGCATATCCAACTTGATCGTCCCAAGTGGAAAAACCTTCTCGCCAGTAAAACCAAGTAGGGGCCTATGATATGGCTCCAACTGGGCTAGCTTTAGATTTAAACTGTCAAAGCACAGATAGAAAATGATATCTACCGAGCTACCATTATCCACCAGCACTCGTGAAATCACCACTTCCCTCATTCTCATCTTAATCACTAATGGATCATCATGAGGATATAGTACACCTACCAAGTCGTTCTTAGAGAAACCAATGACAAGCTTATCCTTATTCACCTTCCTCGGGCGATCATCTTTAGCCAGATTTATCCGTTGAATATACGAGCGAGCTTGAGCCTCATTGAGGTAGGCTTTTCTCTCAGCAGTCATATCTTCTCCTCCTGCATCTCCACCTGTAATGACATTACATTCAAATGATCCAAAATGGATAGAAAATACCTCACGTTCTGGCTGTTTTGGTCTATTGGGGAGATCGGGGTCGTCTTGGGCATCATTCGGATCCTCTTCATGACTTTTCTTCTTATATTCTTTTGCTCAATGAGGAGATCTAGACCTCTGTCTTGCTCAGTTGTTGCTCTTTCCATCATTTTGACGATCAACATACTTAGCCAGCTTTCTTCTTCTGATGAGTGTTTCAATTTAATTCTGAAGAGCTATGCAATTTTTGATCGTGTGACCATGGTCTTTATGGAACTCGCAATAATTGGTCTTATTCCTCTTGTCAGGATTTGTCTTCGTTTTCTCTTGCTAGTTTAGCTCCTCGTTGTTTTTTATTTCTTCCAAAACGTGGTTTATGTCTACTTTCAAAGGAGTATAATTTCCAAATTTCTTTAACAGTTCCCATGCTGGCTTTGCTTTTGACGACTTGTTACCACCATTGTTCTTATGCTCTTTCTTTTCAGTCTTATCAACCTCCACCTTGGTCTCTTTGGTATACATATTCTTTTTCGCAGCCATAGCCTCCTCGGCGTTCATAATCTTCGTTGCCTTTGCCATTAGTTCTGCCATGGTTCTAAGCTGATCTTTGGCTAGAGTGTAGTACAATTTATCTGGCAATAGTGCGCTCATCAGAGCAGTAATTGATGTATTTTCCTCGTAATCAATAACTTTGAGCTTCTCGTTATTGAAACGAGTTAGATAATCCCTGGTGCTCTCATCTGCTTTTTGTCTAACACTTAACAAGTGTGCTACTCATTTAACTAGTTTAGTTCCAAAATAAAAATTTCCAATAAGGAGCTCGACGAGTTGGAAGAAAGTTGAAATCTTCGCCCGAGGAAGATTATTGTACCATATTTGAGCAGATCCAATAAGAGTTCCCGAAAATGCCCTGCATCTCATCTCATCTAGCACGACATAGATATCGGCAGCAGCTTGGTATTGTTCTATATGAAGGACAGGGTCAGTTTTTCCATCATATTTAGGAGTCACAACAGGTGCTTTGAACTTTGATGGTGTGGGATAATCCACAATTGCCTGGATAAAAGGTGTCCCTTGGATAAAAGTTCTTTGTAGAGGATTCATGGCCTTAGCCATTTCCCCTAGTCTATCCTCCAACCTTTGAATAGAGCCTTTACATGCATTATTTCCCTCCTCGGGCCTATTGGTTCGAGCAACTTATCGTGTTGAATTTTCAACCTGGGATCTTTCATTATGAGCAGTTGGTCGTGATTGGGAAGTACCCACCCTTAGATCGGATGGTCATTGAAAATTCCTCGACACAATCCTAGGAGGACTTATATTCCTCCTATGGACCAAACGATCAAAAGGAGAGACCCTGCTTAACCTCTCCAATGCACTAGTCCTTTCTGGAGAGAGAGTGTGATGTTTTGTTGAGTATTTGTAGCTCATACTGATGAAATTCGACTAGGTTTATAAGAAAAATCATTAGATCTCTCAGTGAGATATGAATCGGTACGTCTGGGTCGAGATTCCTCTAGGAATAACGTTCACCTAGTACTCGAAGAAAATAAACGGGTGTTTCTTTGAACGCTTCGTTGTCCTTAATGAGTAAATACTCCACCATGGACAACTTGTATGAGTTGTCGCATAGTTTCTTGCATGGTTGTCTGGCCTTGGGCTAGATTACCCATTATACCATCCAGATCTTGAACATTTGTGGGAGCAGATGGATTTGAGGGGTTACCAGTGTTTCGATTACTGGATTCAGGATTATCAGACATTGGTGATGAATTGTTTTGGCGAAAAATGATAATTACAGTCGTTTCCCACAGACGACGCCAATCTGTTGTAAAAAATTAGATTTCACCTAATTATTTAAATCACATATAAAAATAAATAAGACAATAAATTTTTAAAGTGGTTCAGGCTTGTAAGAATGGCCTACCTCCACTGTATTTGTTATTGCTCACTGTTTGTAGAATTCTCGATAAAGGTTTTACCAAGAAATTTTAAGTCCCCTGCTAATGAGGAGGTTACAATATATTTATAGCCTTGAGGACGTACAAATGAAAGGACAATGAGCTGTTACCTAGTAGACATGTACATCTGTACTATATTAATGAACTTTTAATGCACAATTATATTCTGGATTCTCTTGATTTGGATACGCTGTACACTTATGTAGCTCGGACCGCTTAAGCTGCTGCTCGACACGTTTGAGTTGCTGGGAGACCTTGAGTTGTTCGGGGACGAGCAAGAGCTTCTTGTCACACTTGAGTTGCTCGGAACTCATTAGTTGCTTGGAGAGCTTGAGTTGCTCGGTGGTCTTGATCTGCTCGTCTGGAGTATTCGTATTTACCATGTAAATTGACACGTGTCTTCATGTGATTGGTCCATGCCAACAGACTAAATTTTGTATCAACACACATATAATAAAATCCCGTTCAAATATATATGCCAAACCCCACCCTTATGCCGCATGTGAACTATGTGGATTTTGATGACTTTATAGTCTATGTAGGCATTTCAGATTATAACACGAAACTTGAGCCCAATTTATAAATTTTCCAATTTTCCAAACTCCAAATCTTCCAATTTTCCAATTGTGCCAAATTCCTCATTTTTACATGTGTGATATTCTTGCATTACTATACATATTATATTTTTCATCTTCGTTAGCGTTTTATCCAAAATATATAATCGTTTAACCATAATGATCAGTGTCATGATAAACACGTAAAATCGTATTATATAATATAATATTTTGGGAACATTCTTATAGATGACCTCACTCTATCTCTTGTATGGTATGAGTTGGGAGATTTCGATATCCATTATATATACATGCACACACACTTCGCGGAGAAATAAATAAAAATAATAAAGCTAGCCCATGAGAGATCGAAAGGGCGTGATGGGTGTTTAACACCTTCCTATTCCATAACTTAGCCCCCAAACCCTTTGAACTAATGGTTTCATAAGCATTAGTTTGTCTTTGATGCCCCTCTCTCAAGGCGGCGACATGTTATTTTCCCTATTTTTTGTAAAATAGGCTGGTGACTACATGCCTTTTCATTTACCCCACACTGACAACTGCCGAAGCATTCCAAGAAGGAATGAGACCTATTTCTCATCCTTTTTTTTTTGTTTCCCCGACCCCCATTCATGGGAGGAAGGAGAAGAATGATATAGATAGGGATGACATCGCAGAAATCGGTATGGCCATAGTGGCGACTTCGCTAAGGACTACTTTTCACTAGAGGGATAGACTCGGTTTGCATGCGTGTTTTGATTGCTTGGGTGCGTATGCATTGACTTGTATGTTCCATTTTTCTCATATACAATTCCTTGGACATAAATACCTCATGATTATATCACTACTCGCTCACACACTTGTAGATCCTCTCCATGTACACTTCACTCCACGTGCACCTAGGATCAGTTATATCCATATGTTGTGCACACCACTTAGAATATCCATGCTTAGGTGCCACTAACACACACCTCCACTAATCACACTTGTATATATCCATGCTCACTCACAGTTATCACACACCACTTATAGTTTATTCATGCTTAGGTTTACTACCACACATCACTCACTCTTACATATCCGTGCTTATTATAGATTTACAGTTTTTAATTGTACAATATCCCCTGCTTAGCATGATGATCATCAATAAAGATACATTCTCCATAATATACTAATCAAGAATCATGCATTTTTCACACTGCATCACCATTGATCATGGCTATTGACCATTTTTTTTCCTGTAACATGGGGTTCACTTCATGATGGGTTGTGGTCCGGTAGGTTGCAGCGAGACTAAGAGATATGACTCTCACCTTCCATTGGCCAAGTACCTTTGACGTATATCGAATGGTTCCCCCGCATCGTACCACCCAATTTTTTTTTATCGAAATTATGGGTCGATATGTCGCCCAAATTTTTGTGCGATTTCTCCTTTTTCAAAATGCCACCCTTCCCATGATCCTGGTAACAAGTCCAACTATATTTCTTTTTTACATATTTTTCAAACCCAATTTTCCTAGGCTAGGGTCCCATTCGGCATTTTTTTTCATTTAGGTAAACATAATACAAATGAGAACATAATAAATATAATAATAATCATACTGAGACCCGTCTCTTATTTTTCCTCTTTCTTTACCAAATGTGTCAAAAACATTCTTTACTCTCTTATCAAAAATACCAAAACCATTTTTTCTTCCATTAACCAAAAATATTTTTCCTCCTTTTATCCCAAAAACATTTTGTCCCCGTCTTTTCTAAAACATGTCAATCATATTTTCCTCTCTTTTCAAAAATAATAGTTTCCCCTTTTCTTTTTCAAAAATAGATTCAAATTTTTCTCCTTCTCAAGTCGATTGCATACCCGACCTTTATCCTGGCTCTTTATTAGTTTCGGTATCCAGTCGAATAACCCCGAAGCACCATCAGTTCCCTTGATACTTACTTCGAGTCTAGAATTCACCTTTATCCGTATTCCATCAAGAATAAAGATCAAGCACCGAATATATAATTGGATTTGATGACGGTCCTATTTCAACTCACTGCTAAGATTAGAAATCTTCAAATCGAGGTTCATGAGTTATAACAAAACTGGGTTCCTCTTCTCGAAGAGCTTGTGGTATTCTTTTCTTGTGCTATGGGTCCACCCGCACCCGAGCCTATTTGGGTTCCTGAGGAATATCAACATGCTCCATGTTCTCCTCCTCCTAATGGGACGCCACAACCTAGCTCCCTATTCCGAATCTCACCCAACTATAGGCTAACTTACCTGCGATTATTGACCCAAAGGAAGAAGAATTGAACAAGGTCAAGGATGACCTCAAGTTGCTGCCAAGAAGTTTGACCATATGAGTATCTTTAGAAATTACATGGACTACACCCAGATGTCTCCTTATCCTAAGGCGAGGTTTCTAGAAAAATTCAAGATGCCCAACATCGAGAAATTTGGGGGTAGTGACCTCCAATTGTTCATCTCCGCTGTTATCACTGCGACATGAATCGCCCAGGTTCTTCTAAGAAAATAAATGGACCAAATGTTTCAACAAACTTTTAAATACAACTCTCTCCAATGGTTTTTATCTCCTGAGGAGTCTAGAATTCGTAGTTGGGAGGATGTTGCTCGTGAATTCATGTTACAGTATAAGTTCAATGAAGAATTAGAAGTCACCCATCATGATTTAAAGATGCTAAATAAGAACCCTAGGGAACCATTCAGTAACTTCATAGCAAGGTGGAGAGAGAATGCAGCAACCATGATGAACCAGACTTCCGAATAAAAGCAAGTCAACATTGTAAAGAAGAATTTATTACCCCATGTACAAGTGACGATGGGAGGACAGTACTACCCTCATTATTTAGACCTTTGAGAAGCAGGAGTGGAGATCAAAGAAAGTCTTGCCAAAAAAGAAGTTTAACCGAAGAAAGTATCTAGACAATTCACTCCCAAAAAGTTTGAAAAGCCTGCCAGTACCTCATTCTCAACCATCAACAACATCTTTCATCCTTCCACTTCATGGTCACTAGAAAGCCTCCCTAACCCAATCAAGAAGGAGCACACCAAGATTTACACTCCTCTCTCTAAAGTTTACCAAGCCCTCTTAAGCTGAAATCTCATCAAGGCATTGGATCATCTTCCATTACCAAACCCACTTCCCAAAAATTTCAAAGTAGATGCCCATTGTGACTTTCACTAAACTGCTGGTTATACTACGGACCAATGTTTCCAATTCCAAAATCTGATCCAAGGTCTAATTGACAAGGGTGTCATCACCCCACCATCAATCCCAAACCAAACACTACCTATAATCCACTTCTAAATCACATAAATTCTAATTTCCTATAAGAAGACCTATAATTTGACCCATCTACCCAGGTCATACCAAGTAAATCACCCATCACACCCATATATTCTACTAAGCCTCTCCAAGTGTGCCGATAATTTCTCCTACACCCGACTAGCGGCACCAATTAGGCCCTGTTACTCCTTACAAGAGCATGGATCACTATTTGTACCCATTTGGAATTTTCAAAAGTTTTGAACTAACTCCTAGAGTTTAGGCTAAAATTTCCCTTCGACATGGCCATTGGCTGCTATAGATTCGGTGTGTTGTTCTTAGAATCTTGAAAATGGGCCAAGGAGTCAGATAATTTTGTTGTACAAATCAATGAAGTGTGTCTAGATGATGTCACCCAGATCATGGTGGACTTATTTCGATTGGCTGGTGATATTTACAGTATGCTCGAGCTACTTGATACTTTGAAGCCACATGGGTGCTTGGTATCTTCACTTTTACATCTCCCCGTCGAATGGGAGAATTTGTACGAAGAGGCCATTGAGGTTGTAGAGTGTACTGAGTTTTCATAGAAAGATGATGTTGTTGCTACCGGATGGGGGGATGAATTTGATGATTCAGATGAAGTGCAAAGCCTAGAAAAAACTAGATCGATAGGCAGCATAAGCAAAATGATATTGTTTGAGGAGATATTAGGAGCAATGAACAAGGTAGGTGAATAACCTGAGATCGATGAGGAAATGTGATTCCAATTTTTCCCTTCATCTGTGAACTATATGACTAGGTCAGGGAGGCATTAATAAGATCCAAACCTTTCTTTATTTGTAAATAATAAAGGAAAAGGTGTTGAGAATCTTCTTGTGCCGAAAATGACCCTCGAGGAAAGAAAGATCCTCGATCAGCTGAAGAAGAACTAAGCTAACATCACCTTATGGGGACTCTTTATATCTTCCCAACTGTACCAGAATGCCTTGATCAAGATACTCATAGGGCCCACAGTCCCTCCTTCCACCACGCTAGAAGAAGTAGTGAATTTGGTCGAATCCCTAACCTCTACTAGAATGATCTCCTTCTCTAAAGAAAAAAAATCCTTAATATTGGGTCAAACCATAATTATTCTCTCAATATCTCTATCTAAGTCATGGGAAATATTATTCTGCTCTCTCTCGTTAATAATGGATAAACTCTTAATGTCTACCCGTTAAGGAACCTTAATTGTCTGGGACTGAAAGTTAGCAACCTTGCTCCAACCTCTGACATTGTACGTGCTTATGATAACACCCACCGAGAAGTAATGGGATCCATAAAGCTTGCAATAGCGGATGGCCTAATTAATCCGGTTGTTGAATTCTAAGTCATCTACATCCCAACTTGTTTTAATCTAATACTTGGATAACCATAGGTCCATAGCATCAACGGTGTGTCTTCTTCCCTACATCGAAGACTGAAGTTCTTCGCTAATGGGAAGGTCATCACCCTCTTGGGCGATGAAAACAACGCTGAGAATGTAGGGACCAATAATCAAGTACTTGAGATATAACATGGGCGAATGATATGATTTTGTCAGGTTTTTGAGTCGAAACACTCCCAACAAGAGGCAATCTAAAAGATAGGGTTTGTCCTGAGTATAACCCTCATGACAAAAATATGCACATTATGCCCGAATTGGGGTTAGGAAGAAGACATAAGGGGATATTTGGACCCATTGTGTTGAAGAAGGACTTTTCTCCTTGTGGCATAGGCTATCAACCATCAGTCAAAAAACTCAAAATGATCCACCAGCCTAGGCTAAAGAAAAACATAGAATGTGTCAAGATTATCTCAAGATATTTATTGAATGGAATATTCATCATAGAGGGTGAAGATTTCCCATTTTATGGATTTCCCGAACCGTGGTACAATTATGTGGATAAGAAGATTAAACTTGGAATGGAGATCTTTTTCTAAGACAATTGCTCATAGGCTGAAAATTCCCAGCATCATGTGCAACCACTCATTGAAGAGACAATAGTCGATACCAGAGATTTCGAGGAGTGAATGTGAGGATTATTTCAACTTTAAGACACTAGGGCTGACACTCTGCATGATCCACTTAAGTACTACATCATCAAATCCATCTGGCATGATCAAAGATGTCGATGCTCCTCTCCTCAACTGGAATGCTACACCTGTTCTACCTGCTGATATTCAACCTAACCCAGATGTTTATCCCATTTGTTTTTTTCTTGTTCTTCCTCCTTACGCTGATTTAATCTACACCTCCTTCAATGAGGTTCTCAATGTTGTTTTTCTTCTCTATAAAATAACCAAATATTTTGAGTATCTTAATGTGCCTTACATTAATTTTCTCGATTCCAATCAAACTCTTGATGATGATGATTTTGCAAATCAATAATTTTTAAATGATCTTAATAAGGTTAATAACAAACAACATAACCTCATTCAAGTTAATGAAGATGAATGTATTATTATGAGTCTCGATTCTAGTAGACAACTCTGCAAGATTAGGATAGGGGCCACCCTTAATGAGCAAGAGTGCACGCAACTCTAAGAATTACTAAAGGAATTTATGGATGTCTTCCCATGGTCCTATAACGACATGCCCAACATTTATCCCGAGATCGCTCAGCACTAGATTCCAACTCTCCCAGAATGCAAACTAGTCAAACAAAAACAACGAAAACTCTGCACGAAATAGTCGCTCAAAGTTAAGGCATAAGTGGTCAAATAGTTGAACGTGGGTTTCATTCATGTGATTGAATATCCCATATGGTGAGACAATATCTTACCTGTGTCAAAATTAGGAGGAAAGGTTCGCATGTGTATTGATTTCTGAGACTTGAACGAACCACTACCCATTATTGGTATGATTGTGGACAACACAACTAGTCACGCTCTCAAGTCATTCGTTAATGGGTCTGTAGGATATGACCAGATCAAGATGCAACCGTATCATCAAGAGAAAATTGTAGTCATCACCCCTTGGGGACTTTATACTATATTCTTATGTCATTTGGTCTAAAAAATACAGGGGCTACCTACCAAAGGGTTTCCACAACCATCTTTCAGGATCTGATACACAAGGAAGTTGATGTCTTCGTGGATGATACAAATATCAAGTCTAATACTATAGAGGTTCATGTTCCCGCTCTCCGAAAATTCTTAAAACGACTATGATAATATGAGATTCGACTTAACCCATAAAAATATTTTTTTGGCATCACCAAAGGGAAGCTCTTAGGATTCATGGTTAGCCTGAAGTGGATATAAGAAGATCCAGCAGAACTAAAAGCCATACTCAAGATGCCGCCACTTTGAATGGAGAAGAAAGTCTGGGGATTCCTTGGAAAATTACAATACATCATCCAGTTGAATTCCATCTATGAAACCATCTTTAAACTCCTCCAAAAGGATCCACCAAAATTTGGAATGAATCTTGCCAAGAAGCCTTTGACCGAATTAAGAAAAACCTAACCCAAACTTCGACACTTCTTCCCCTACTCCTATACCTAACCGTAACAGAAACTGCATCTATACAACACATTCTAGGACTCCCTCAGTCTCTCCTTAGGTCCGTAACACCATTTAATTTCACTATAAACCCTAGGTTGCACTCTGAGTACCGATCTAAAGTCCATTGGGCACTCCTGAACCCTGACTTAACCCCAATCAACTTCACTATCAAAGAGAAAGATCCTTAAATCTTTTAAAGGGACTAAAACTCCATTCCAACGATCTTCCCCATTTGCAAAATGGAATAATCATTCGGACGAACGATCAGTTTTCCCCTAAAAATTGATCCGGAGGCCATCGGGCTCTCTCGGGCTCCGCTAGACCTAAGTTAACTCCTTAGCTTGACTGATACTGGATGAATCTCCACTTAATACCATTTACAACGGTCTACCCCGTGCACGATTTTGACTTACGATACAGACGAACGATCCATTTTACTTCGAGAGGTCACCGAGTGCCTTTGGGCCCTAGTTGACCAAGGTTAACTATCTAAACCAAGTAAAACTCTTTAGAATGTCGAAGTAAATCTCCTAAACTTTCCAACGGTTGACACCGTGCTCAATTTTGACATACTATACGGACGAACGATCCGTTTCCATCCGGCGATCTCTCGTCCAAAGGACTTGTGTGAGCTTTCGAGCCATATTTGGCCCAAAGTCAACTCCCGAAATTCAGAGTGGCCCAAAGGACTCTTAAAGGTATTTGAATTAACTTTCTAATGGTATGTCATGTGCACAATTCTAAGTAATGAATTACATTTTATAACCATTTTCTAGGAAAATCTGCATGAGACTACTTATTGGCAGGTCCAAATCGCTGCCTCTCGGTAGTGTGTCTAGGGTCACTAGCCGATTGGCTGGACAAGGGCTGTGCTGATCACCAACCCCCCAAACCTATAAAATGAGGGCATTACCTCACTCCTAGGTAGACCTAGATCTTAAATCAATCAGCATCACTAATCTCAGCAACATTCTTTCGAAATTAGTGATGTTACTCCATATGAAGTTCCATTCAAGTTTTCATTACCATCCTTTTCTTACCCAATTTAGTAAATCACATTTTCTCTCATCCAACATCCATCTCGCATTCGAGGAAGTTCACACAAGATCAAAGATCAAGCTTCAAAGAAGGTCCAATTCCTTCCCCCCGTCTTTAAATTCCTTTTTTGCATAAATTTCATTAGATTCATAATATAGCTCCTACTTTTGTTCATATCCATTTATATCTACATTTTTATTTGAATATTGCACATACTTTATTTTCTATGAAAAACCCCAAAACAAACAAAAAGAGGGTCACACTCTTTCAAAACTAAAACATAGTTTTCTACACACTCACATATAATAAAATACCATTTGGATTTATGGGATAACCCCCACAAACCATACCTCATTAGAACTACATGGTCTTTGATGCCTTTATAGGATAAGTAGGCATTTTCGGATTAAAACCTGAGATTCGAGTCAAATTTTCCAATTTTCCAATCTTCTAACTTTATAATTTTCATAATTTTCTTTTTCTCCACCTCCCCCCTGAAGCACCTTATACTCTTGACTCACTTGAGTCTATATTGTATAAGTGTTCATCCAGTTTGGAAATAGTGACAAAATTGTGTCTATCCTAGAAACCAAAGAACCTCAGACTTTGATTTTCTATTTCATTCCTCTTGCTTGATTGATCAAAACAATATTAACAACACTCACACATAGTAGAATTGATCTCATACATTTCATATTGCATATAATTGTGTGTATATATGTCGAGTGTGTTTAAATCCCTAAAATTGCTTTTTAATATTTTTTTGGGATTTTATAAACTTTTAAAATAAGATTTTTATTAATTAAAATTTGTTTTTAAAAGTTTTTGGGGTCAATCTGTAATTATGTATTGGTGGTTATATTGGTTGAATGTTTGCTTGGGTAGAATCCGAAAGCGGCAGAGACTACGGGGTGCGTTTGTATTTATTTTTGGACCCGCGTTTGTTATCTTCTATTGGCCCAACATCTATTGCATTCTAATTGGTTGAGTTTGTGTTTCTTTATAGAGAGTAAACCAACGATTGTTTACAACCCTTGGATCATTTTTATCAACGATCAGCATGCGCTCTTACATCATCCATGTGAACCTCAAATGAACCAATCAAGAGAGTTTTAATCACCACATATCGTGAACCCTTGGATCAAAGTCAATAAACCTTGACTCAATCTGAGCCATTATTTTTTAACCTTATTCTCGAATCTTCTCAGTCCCTTATAAAAGGACCTTTATCCTCAGCCATCTGAGATTTTTGCCATTTTTGTCCTTTTAGAGAAACCAAAGAGAGAGCAAGAGTGAAACCAGAAAGAGAGAAAGAGTTAGAAACCCTAAACATAACCCTAAATCGTCAAAACCTTTTCAAACATAAACCTCTTTTCAAGTCCTGTATATACCAAACACAACCTTGAGTGTTTGATTGTTTGAGAGGTTGAGAGTTGGTTTGTTTAGTTAGTCTGATGTTGTAACGTCTTCGTTCTTAGATGTTGTGTCCAACTTAAGCATTTTTCTTAGATCTAAGTTTCTACATTATAGAAATTTTATATCTGAGTACTTTATGTTACATTTCACTTATATTTACATAGTTCGTTTCTCATCTTGAGAAATCTATTGTTGATTCTTTTCTATAAATATTTTTAACTTTGAAATCAACAATAATGTTTTCTGTTTCTAGTTCTTGTAAAAAAAAACCTTTGACCTTGTTTGGAATCGCACTTGGTGATTTTTAATCTCAAAAATGTTTTCAAAACCCGAGATTGATTAAGATCTTCATACGTCTTCTGAGAAAGATAGATGTGGATTCTGGGATTATTGTAAAGGTCAAATAAGGTTAAGTTTTGTGAGAAGAGAGAAATGGAAAAATCACAGCATATAGTTCTTATATGTAATTTGTTAGGACTGGTTGTATAAAGCAAGTGTGTATGTGCATGCATGTGTTAGAAAGCACCTCCACAAACACTATCACCCTACCACACTAAAAGTGTTCATAATAAGATCTTGAGAACAAGAGTCGACGTAAAGAACTTGAACAAATTGGAAGTTAGCAAAATGGGAGATCAACATCAATAATCAGAATTGCAGAGATGTTATAAGGATACCAGAGGGTACATTCCTAAACTTATATAGGTCTGAGTTGTATGCATGTTTGTTATATCGTTTGTAACTGTTAAAATTTGATTTAGTGGAATTTTTTGTTACTCCTTAGAGGGAGTCGTGGATGTTTCCTCAGTTGGGTGAGGTTTTACCACATTAAAAATCCTTGTTCTTAATCTTTCTACATCTCCTCATCTAATTCTTGGTTGTGCTGAGTTTAAAGTTTTTTAAACTTATTTATTAAACCAGTTAATCAAATCTTGAACATATCTCGTACATATTTTTTTAAACACATCTTGTGATTAATTAGTTTTGATTTTAAAGAAAAGAGTTTCTTCAAAAAACTGTTCGGAGTTACTTAAATAGTTTAATTTTATATTAAACGGCTTTAGTAACATAGTTTCAATTGGTATCAGAGCTTTGCAAAATTTTTTTAAAGAGATCCTGTGTTTCTGAAATTGTTTTCTGAAAATCAAACATGGACGAGAAAAATGAAAGATTTGGTAACTTGACTAGACCTCCTATCTTTGATGGAACCAATTTTCCTTACTGAAAAGTAAGGATGATTTCTTTCATTCAACGAACTTTGGGAGATGATGTCTGGGACATTGTTGAAAATTGATACATTTTTCCTACTAAACCAGCTACTGAAGGGAGCAATGAGAGGGTTAAGAAAGTATTAAGTGAGTTCACACAAGAAGAGAAACAAGTTTCTCGCAACAATAACAAAGGAAAGAATTCCATATTTATGTCCATAAATGAACATAAGTTCAAAAGAATCTCATCATGTACCAATTCTAAGGAAGCTTGGGACACTTTGATTACTGCTCATGAAGGTGACAATAGAGTTAAGGCTGCTAAAACACAAATTCTCATTCAACAGTATAACTATTTAATTATGTCCGAATCTGAGTCATTTGATGACTACTATATGAACTTGACTGATATTGTGACAAAACTGCATGCTAATGGGATAACATATGACAGACATGAAATTGTATCTACAATTCTGAGATCATTACCACAAAAATTTGACAACAAAAGATATGCTATTGAGGAAATGTGTGACATAAATCTCACTCCTGAATTACTCAGTGGTAAATTAAGAACTGTGGAAATGGAACTAGAATTTAAGAAACAATTGACCCAGTCCCATAGGAAACAAACTAGTTCCAATCTGAGTTTTCTTCTAAGTTGATTAAACCTTAGTTTAACATTCCCAATGGTGACTCTAATAAGGAATGCGATATATAGAGTTTGGACAATAAGATTTCCTTAATGTCAAAACAATTTAAGAAAATTATTAAGTTTAGAAACAACATGGCAAACAAACAAGGAAAGTTCAATTATCCAACTCACTTTAATCATAAACCTCATGAGAAAAGTCATGACAAACATCACAAGGACTCTCATACTAAACCTAACAGAAACCTTAAGAAGACTGAATGCTTTAGATGTGGTATACTAGGACAAATTGCACAAGATTGTAGAGTTAACTTCAACACTCAAAATAAACACGCTAGAGCCAACATTTGCAAGACATGGGATGATTCAAGCGACTCTGAAAATGATGAACCTGAGTCATCTGATGTTTTTGATCCTTGCATGTCCTTTTTTGCCAAGATTATCTATAATGATAATATGCTTGTGTTTGTTAGTGAGGATGAATCTAGTAATTCTACTTCTGTTATTTCGAATCACGCTGTTACTGGTTTATATGCTTTAATTATTGAGAACATTGCTACTTCTACCTCGGGGTGTGTGAGTCAAAGGGAAAGCGATAATGACGATGTCAATGGGTGTGTGAGTACTAGAAATGAAGCCTTCGGGGTCACTTCACACACTACACTTAGTGACTTGGAAAATGAAAATCTCTTAGATATTCACACACTTTATGCTAAAACTCTCAAGAAAAGCACTAGACTAGAGAAGATTATGAAAGATCTCACTGAGAAGTTAGAAGATCTAAGCCTGATGGTCAAACTTAATGCTGAAGAGTATACTACCCAATGTCTAACTCATGAAAGTGAAATCAAAATGTTTGATAAAAAATTGAGAAATTTGACTGAAACAAATGAAACTCTGGAGAAAAAATACAAAGGGACATTGTTAGAATTGGAACAAACTAAAGAAAAGACAGCAACTGTTTTCAAAAAATTTACAAAATTTGAAAATAACTCAAACTGCTTTGATGGATTTGTTGATGAATCTAAAACCAATTCTGATGATCGAACTGGAATAGGGTTTTTCCCCAATTTGAAGACACAAAGAAAATCTTTTGAACCTATCAAGTTTGTATCAGGAGGTAAAAGACCTATTGAAACCTGCCCAGACTTTCATTCTCTAAAAACTGAATTTGACTCAAAACATCAAAATTTTAACATTGGTGAATCAAGTTTCTCTAAACATGAAAGTTCACCTGAGGCTAAATACGTCTGCCCCTCAAGTAGGAAGAGTGAATCTACATTCAAAACTATACTATTTAGGAATAGAGTTCAACCTCAAAATTCCTTAAAACCTATGTTTAGAGACTTTCCTAAGGAGACCCCAACTTTGAGTAATCTTTACTGCTCCTACTGCGATATATACGATCATTCTTTTGATGGTTTCTATGCTACAAGACTAGTTAAACCTGTATATAATCCTCCATCTATCAGAATTTTAACTATTCTAGGAGAATCCATAACACTTATGTAATGCCTAGACAACCAGACAAAAACTCTAACTATAGGAAGAGAAAGACAAAACCTAAAAGAACATTCCCTAGAAGGATTCCTAAACACTTTCCTAAACCAAATGGTCATGTCTTTCATAAAACTCAAAATCATGCGCAAAAAAATTTTCAACAAAAATAGAATGCTCGCAAATTTTATCAATTGAGAGCTAATAAGCGCAAAATGAAAACTAAAGCAATTTGGGTTAGAAAAGATTATTTATTACTCCATATGAAGTGTAACATTGTTATTACTGCTTTAAAAGCTGAACACACATTGTCTGGTTGGTATTTAGACTCTAGATGTTCTAAACACATGGTTGGGGATGATACAAAACTCTTGAACAAAACTAGCTTTGCTGTAGGAAAAGTTATTTTTGGTGATGGAGTATCATCTCAGATCATAGGAAAAGGAACTCTACAAGAAGAATGACTTCCTGTTCTTGAAAATGTTCTTCTAGTTAAAGTTCTTAAAGCCAATCTACGTAGTATATCTCAATTTTGTGACTCAGATCATACTGTTACCTTTTCAAAGAACAGTTGCAAAATTTTAAATGAAAAAGGTGAATTCATAATTACAGGATTCAGAACTCCTGACAATTGTTATACTATCATCAATAATTCTGAAATCTATAATGTTTCCAGAATGGATGACAATGAGATATGGCATACCAGGATGGGTCACATAAATTACGATAATCTTAGTGGATTGACTTCTCAAGAAATTGTAAGAGGAGTTCCAAAAATCAAATCCATTTCTAACATTGTCTGTGGTTCCTGTCAGGAAGGTAAAATTGTTAAGGAACCTCATAAGAAAGTTAAAGATATCATTACCTATAATCCTTTGGAGCTCATCCATATGGTCCTAACGGGTCCCTCTCAAACTGTTAGTCTCTGTAGACACAATTACATTCTTGTTATGGTTGATGAATTCACTAGATTTACATGGGTAGCCTTCTTAAAACATAAGTCTGACACTTTTCAAACTTTCTTAAAAATACTTCTTCGGATTGAAAATGAGAAGGACACTTAAGTAAATAGAATTCGTAGTGATAGAGGTGGTGAATTCAAAGACACCGGTAAAATAGAGTATTGTGACTATAATGGTTACAAACATGAGTTTAGTTCTCCTAAGACTCCTCAACAAAATGGTATTGTCGAGAGAAAGAATCGTACTCTTCAAGAGATGGCACGTGTTATGTTACATGCCAAGAATTCACCTAAATATTTTTGGATAGAATCTATTCATACTGCGTGTCACATTATCAATAGGTTCTATCTTAGAAAGAATTCCAAACAAACCCCTTACAAAATTTGGTATAAGAAAAAGTCCAATCTTAAGTACCTTAGAACCTTTGGTAGTACTTGTTATGTCTTCAAAGATAGAGAACACTTGTCCAAATTTGAGAGTAGGGGAGATAAAGTAATTTTTCTAGGATACTCGCCTAACAATAGAGCCTATCGTGTTTATAATCATTGCACTAAAATCTTGATGGAATCCATAAATGTAATTTTAAGTGACACTTTTGTAGAGAGTAAGACTGGTGAATCAACTATTGAGGAGGGGCCTTCAAATGTTTTAGAAAATGACTCTCCAGAAATAGATGACTCATTACCAATTGAGATACCTGAAGTACCTAACTGGGTTTTTAAAGACCATCCCATGAATAACGTTTTTGGTAATCCTAGTGAGCCTGTGCGTACGAGATCTCAATTAAGAAATTATGCACATTATGCATGTTTTGTTTTCCTAGTGGAACCAAAGAATGTTAATGAGGCATTGAATGACTCTCACTGGATTTCTGCTATGCAGGAAGAACTTCTTCAATTTTTCATTCATGATGTTTGGTATCTTGTACCTAGACCTAATCACAAAAAGGTTATTGGCACACGTTGGATTTTTAAAAATAAGTCTGATGAAAGTGGGATAATTATTAAAAACAAAGCTAGATTAGTTTCTCAAGGATTTTCTCAAGTTGAAGGAATAGATTTTAACGAAACATTCGCTCCTGTTACTCGTTTAGAATCTGTTCGCCTTCTCTTTGCCATAGCTTGCCACTTGCATTTTACACTCTACCACTTGGATGTCAAATCTGCATTCCTTAATGGAATATTTACTGAAGAGACCTATGTAGAACAACCAAAAGGGTTCACTAACCCTCAATATCCAAATCATGTATTTCGTCTTAAAAAGGTTTTTGTATGGCCTTAAACAAGCGCCTAGAGCCTGGTATGAGCGTCTTTCCATCTTCCTCTTAGATAAAGGTTTTCAAAGAGGAGGAAATGATCCAACCCTGTTTGTCAAACATTTTGGCAAACACATCATTATTGCTCAAGTTTATATTGACGATATTATCTTTGGATCAACTTCTCCCTCCACAGTAAAATCCTCCTCTGAGATTATGCATAAAGAGTTTCAATTGTCTCTTATGGGGGAGTTGCAATTTTTCTTAGGTCTTCAAGTCAAACAAAATTTAGAAGGATTATTTGTCTCGCAATCTAAGTACACTTTATAAATAGTAAAAAAATTTGGCCTTGAGAGTGCTAAAGATGCTAAAAAAACCCATGAGTACTACGGTCAAACTATCTAAAGACGAAACTGGAAAATCTATAGATCCAACTCTATATCATAGTATTATAGGAACGTTGTTATACCTTACTGCCTCGCGCCCTGATATAATGTATGCTATCTGTGTATGTGCTCATTATCAAAATAACCCTAAAGAGAGCCGTCTATCTTCTGTTAAAAGAATCATTAAATATGTAAAAGGCACTCTGAATCTAGGACTTTGGTACACTAGTGACACACCAAGCACTATAATTGGATACACTGATATTGATTGGGTTGGGTGTACTGATCATAGTAAAAGCACATCAGGAGCATGTTATTATATAGGTAATAATTTGGTAGGATGGAGTAGTAAGAAACAAAAATGCACATCACTCTCAATAGCTGAATCTGAATACATAGCCGCTGGATGTCAGTGTGCTCAATTACTTTAGCTTAAACAAATTCTAAGTGATTATGGTATTCAATAAAACCAATTGCATATCTATTGTGATAATCAAAGCACGATCAATATCTCTAAAAATCCTGTTCAACACTCGCGAACAAAACACATAAAAATAAGACATCACTTTATACGCGAATTCGTTGAAACTAAGGAATTAGATATCAATTATCTTCCTACTGATTTGCAACTCGCAGATATGTTTACCAAACCTTTAGATTACAATCGATTTATTTCTTTGCATAAATCTATAGGTATGGTGTGTGCTGACTAATATCTTTGATCTCTATATTTTTTCCCTTTGTCTATTTCAAACAAAATGGGGGAGAAATTTGAGTCTAATGAATTTCACATATGCTAAACAGTTTGATCTTAGTGATTCATTGCAGGATTCTGTACAGTTATTCTCAGCGGTTGTAATAGGGTATTCAATTGTAAGTAGTTGAGTTATGTATTTTTGCTTTCTAGGAAATGGGTAGATAATTTTTTTTTGGGGAATTAGTTTCCTTTATCTTGTTGCCCTACGAGTCCTAGATGACTCAAAGGAGAATTTGTCTCATATTTCCAAAGGGGGAGATTGAATCACCTTATACTCTTGACTCACTTGAGTCTATATTGTATAAGTGTTCATCTAGTTTGGAAATAGTGACAAAATTGTGTCTATCCTAGAAACCAAAGAACCTCATAGTTTGATTTTCAATTTCATTCCTATTGCTTGATTGATCTAAACAATATTACCAACACTCATACACAGTAGAATTGATCTCATACATTTCATATTGCACATAATTGTGTGTATATCTGTTGAGTGTGTTTAAATCCCTAAAATTTCTTTTTAATATTTTTTTGGGATTTTATAAACTTTTAAAATAAGGTTTTTATTAATTAAAATTTGTTTTTTAAAGTTTTTGGGGTCAATCTGCAATTATGTATTGGTGGTTATATTGGCTGAATGTTTGCTTGGGTAGAATCCGAAAGAGGTAGAGACTATATGGTGCGTTTGTATATATTTTTGAACCCGCGTTTGTTATCTTCTGTTTGCCCAACATCTGTTACATTCTGATTGGTTGATTTTGTGTTTTTTTATAGTGAGTAAACCAGCGATTGTTTACAACCCTTGGATTATTTTTATCAACGATCTGCATGTGCTCTTACATCATCCATGTGAACCTCAAATGAACCAATCAAGAGAGTTCTAATCACCGCATATCGTGAACCCTTGGATCAAAGTCAATTAATCTTGACTCAATCTGAGCCATTATTTTTTAACCTTATTCTCGAATCCTCTCATCCCCTTATAAAATGACCTTTATCCTCAGCCATCCGATATTTTTTCCATTTTTGTCCTTTTAAAGAAACCAAAGAGAGAGAAAGAGAGAAACCAGAAAGGGTGAAAGAGTTAGAAACCCTAACCCTAAATCATCAAAACCTTTTCAAACCTAAACCTCTTTTCAAGTCCTGTATATACCAAACACAACCTTGAGTGTGTGAGTGTTTAAGAGGTTGAGAGTTGGTTTGTTTAGTTAGTTTGATGTTGTAACCTCTTCGTTCCTAGATATTGTGTACAACTTAAGCATTTTTCTTAGATCTAACTTTCTTCTTTATAGAAATTTTAGATCTGAGTACTTTATGTTACATTTCACTTAGATTTACATATTTTGTTTCTCATCTTGAGAAATCTATTGTTGATTATTTTCTGTAAATGTTTTTAACTTTGAAATCAACAATAATGTTTTGTGTTTCTAGTTCTTGTAAAACAAAACCTTTGACCTGGTTTAGAATCGCACTTGATGATTTTCAGTCTCAAAAATATTTTCAAAACCCAAGATTGATTAAGATCTTCATTCGTCTTCTGAGCAAGATAGCCGTTTATTCTGGGATTATTGTAAAGGTCAAATAAGGTTAAGTTTTGTGAGAAGAAAGAAATAGAAAAATCACATCATATAGTTCTTATATGTAATTGGTTAGGACTTGTTGTATAAAGTAAGTGTGTGTGTGTGTGCATGCATGTGTTAGAAAGCACCTCCACAAACACTATCACCCTACCACACTAAAAGTGTTGGTAATAAGATCTTGAGAACAAGAGTCGATGTAAAGAACTTGAACAAATTGGAAGTTAGCAAACTGGGAGAACAACATCAACAATCAAAATTGAAGAGAAGTTATAAGGATACCAGAGGGTACATTCCTAAACTTATATAGGTATGAGTTGTATGCATGTTTGTTATATCATTTGTAACTGTTAAAATTTGATTTAGTGGAATTTTTGGTTACTCCTTAGAGGGAGTCGTGGATGTTTCCTCAGTTGGGTGAGGTTTTACCACGTAAAAAATCCTTGTTCTTAATCTTTCTACATCTCCTCATCTAATTCTTGGTTGTGCTGATTTTAAAGTTTTTTAAACTGATTTATTAAACCTGTTAATCAGATCTTGAATAGATCTCGTACATTTTTTTTAAACACATCTTGTGATTAATTAGTTTTGATTTTAAAGAAAAGAGTTTCTTCAAAAAACTGTTCAGAGTTATTTAAATAGTTTAATTTTATATTAAGCGGCTTTAGTAATTGATTTTCACCCCACCCCCTCCCCTCAATTTTCCTAAATCTTCCATTTTCTGCATTTATCATATTCTCTCATTAATATATATATATATATATATATATATATATATATATATATATATATATTATGTTTTTTGCGTTTCATCCAACATGTATTATCGTTTCATAATAACGATCAATATCACGATAAACGCACAAATCATATTTTCTATATATACTTTTTTGGGTACATTCCAAATGTCCTCACTCTACATTTCCCATGGTGTGAGTTGAACGATTACAATCTCCATTATATATACACATGCACACATTTCATGGAGAAATGAAATAAAATAACAATACTTGCCCATGAGAGATCGAAAGGGTGGGATGGGTACCTAACACCTTCCCATTCTGTAACTTAGCCCCCAAATCTTCAAAATATTGATTTCGTATGCATTAGTTTGTCTTTGATGTCATCCTCTCGAGGTGGACACATGTTGTTTTGCCTATTTTGAGCAAAATATATTGGAGATTCGATCTCCTCACATTTACCCCACACCGACGAGGGTCGAAGTTCCCCCGAGTGGGACGGGAGACCTCTCTGAGACGCACCCCGAATCCGGATCGAGATGTCCACATTGGAGCTGGGGATTTTCTATCCCAATACGTTAAGGAATCCCGTAAAAAAAGAGCCATTTACTATGCTAGTCGGAAATTGGCTGGGTATGAAGTTAACTACAATGCCTTCGAAAAAGCATGTGTTTCCCTTGTCCAGGTCCCCCAAAAGCTACATCACTACATGCTCTCCTTTCCTATCAAACATGTATCCCTATTGGATCCCAACAAATACCTACTCGAGAAACCTACCCTGTCTAGCCGAATACCTCGATGGTTAATGATTTTAGCCGAGTTCTATATTGTGCATGTCACGCAGAAATCCATAAAAGGAAGAGCCATCTCTAACTGCCTTACTAACTACCATATGGAATAAGCCGATGTCCTGGTTTCCATTCTCCTGAATGACAATATCCTTTGCACCTCCCAAGAATAACTCCATTGACAAATTCTCTTTGATGGCGCCATAAAAAGAGAGGATATGGAATTGGGATACTCCTAATTTCCCCTGATGTCTCTCACACTCCCATCTCCATCAAACAAGATTTTCCCTGCACCAATAATATGACTGAATATGAGGAGTGCACGGTAGGCCTGAAAGTTTCTCTCAGGAAAGGAATCTGATAACTAGATGTCTATGGGGATTAATCCCTAAACATTAGTCAAGTATTTAGAAGATGGAATATCAAGGACGAGAAACTCCTACCCTTCCTTGGCCACCTTGAAGAACTAGCCTTTCGATTCCAAGATGTCACCTTCCACTACCCGCCCCAAGAAAAGAACAACCTAGTTGATGCCATTGCTACCTTAGCCTCCATTATTGTCATGCTCGAAGTAATAGCAATGGCCCCTTTTTTACTCCAAAATCTAGACAAACCAACCCACTGCTACCATATGGAGCTCATCACAACAAAAGATCCTAATCTAGATGACTGCTAGTATTATAATATTTGGTGCCTCCTCAAACATGGTAGGAATCCCGAAGGTTCTGATAAGAAAGACTGATCAACCCTTCACAACCTGGTTGCCCCCTACATTGTTTGCGATAAAGAACTATTTAAGAGTAACTTCGATGAAACCCATTTGCACTGCATCGCAGGGGATGACATTGAAGAGATGATAAAGATGATGTATAACGACAATTGCGAACCACACATGGAGGGCCATCTGCTTTATAAGAAAATCATTCGACATGGTTAATAGTGGATTGCATAGTATAAGTTCGATGTTTCCTTAAATTCAAGCAATCCTCCAACACTTGCCTCCATGGGAATTCTATAATATGACTTTTCCTTACCCGTTCTCAATATATAGGGCATCGACATCATAGGGAAAGTTACAACCAAGGCCTCCAATGGGCATGAATTCATATTGGTTGCGATTGATTACTTCACCCAATGGGTCGAAGAAAAATCATACGCAGTTATGAATGCCAAGAAGGTGGTCAAGTTCATTCAAAAAAATATCATCTGTCGATATAGAGTGCCACAATGCTAGTGTTCGACAATGACTTACATTTCAAGGCAGGAGTCATATAGGTATTTCATTAGTATGTGTTATAAAGACACAAATCTTCTCCCTATCGACCTCAAACCAATGGAGCAGTTGAAGACTCTAATAAAAACCTTAAAGACATATTAAGCAAGATGAATAGAAATTGTCAGGATTGGGACGACCGGATCCCTTATGCCCTCTGGGGCTACCACACTTCTGTTTGAACCTCTACTCTTTAGTATATGGCATGAGAGCATTACTACCCATGGAACTGGAAATTCCTTGACTACGCATCATGCTTGAAATCAAAGTCAATGAGGAAGATTGGCACTAAAGACATCTTGATGAGTTGTCACTCTTAGATGAACGGAGGCTGAAAGCTATATATCACAAATAAGGATACCATCACCGAATAGAGATATTATTTAACAAAGGGGTCAAGGATCGTGGTGTTGAAGAAAGAGACTTATCCCTCAAGGAAATAATAGCTCATATCTCGGACCCTAGAGGGAAATTCAAGACCAATTAGAAGGCCCACTACATTGTGAAGAAGATCTATTCGGAGGCGCCGCTATGCTCACTGACGTTGACAAAGCAGAGATGACCTGCCCAGTTAACCTGGAACGTCTCAAGAAATTCTACCCTTAATCTCGACGCGCTACGACTATCTCATCTCCCTTTATTAAAAAGAAAATCTTCATTATCCCTCTACTAAGAACTACATTGGGTATGATCCTTTAAAAATACTCTTGCTTTTAAAAATGAAAATTAGAAAATTTCCAAAACCCCCAGAGGTACGTAGGCAACTCATACAGTTCACGTGAGCATGAACCCCTTCTCTTTCACATATTAGTATTATTTTCTCACCCCTGAGAATGAAAGTTCATTTTAACCTTTACATGAACAAAAGTATTATGTATGCCTTAGAGATTAGTATAGATAATTCAAATGCAAAACTAATAAAGAAGCCTAATTAGATGATAAAACAAAATTATTCCATTATTATGAAATTTCGGTAGAGTTACAACAACATAGGGAGTCAAACAACTTTCCCTTCTAATCTACTCTTACATTCTTAAAATAGAATAAAAATAATCCCCACTACACCTAAAATAATCCTTCCAAATTATTCCCACACAATGCAACCAAAATAACCAGATACATAACCAAACATCATACAAAAGTCTCACAAATTATACTCGCAGCTGCAAGAAGAGTCGGCCCCATAATTATCCACTTCATGGAATCCTAAAGCTTCCCTTGACTTAATAGGGTATAAAATGATAAGCCCAGACCAGCCTGGGGAAGACCA